>PVKA01004256.1:0-100859 GCA_004027165.1 Ctenomys sociabilis
AAATAAATTTTAGTACAATACAATCTAAGATAGGAAATAATAAAAGCTAAAAAAAAGAATGTGGAAACTTATAGAGAAACAAAAAGCTGTTCTCCTGACAAAAGTCAATAAAATTGACAATTTTCTACAAAGACTAACAAAGATGAAAAATGTGGAAAGCACAAATTATGAAGAATTAAACAGGGATATCACTACAGATCTTGCTCCTACTAAAATAAGGAAATAAATAACTTCATGCTCATAAAATTGACAACCTAGGCAAAAATGGATCGATATCTCAAAAGACACAAACTATTAAACCTCACTAAAGAGGAAAGCAACAGCTTGACTAGTCCTCTAACTAACAAAGAACCCAAAGCAGCTGAAAAATGCAATCTTTAGGTTCAGATTATTTCATTGGATAATTCCATGAATTTACAGATAAAAATCCTTAACATAATTCTAGAAAGTCAAATTCATTCAAATTATTGTAAATCAGGGCTGGGGAGATGGCTCAGTGGAATAAGCACTTCCCTGGCAAGTGCAAGGGCCTGAGTTCAATCCCCGGTTCCACAAAAAAAAAAATTGTAAATCAACTTCACAATAATTATATTCCCTGACCAACTGGATTTAACTCAGGTATGCAAAACTGACTATTTGAAAATCCACCAATGAAATCTAGCTTATCAATAAGCTAAAGAACAAAAATCAAGTGATACAGAATAAAACATTTGACAAAACTGGATAGCCATGCATGATTTAAAGAAGAAAAGAAACACAAAACTAGAAACAATACTTTCTGAGCTGATACAAAACATCTATAGCTAACACAATATATACTAATCAAAAGCAAATCCTTTCCCCTTAACACTGGTGACAGAAGAAGGATATCACACTCATTACTTTTATTTTACATAGTGCCATGGCAATAAATAAATAAATGACACAGGTTGAAGAAGAAACAACAATGTCCATTCTTCAGGTGACACTTGCCAGGGAAGTGCTTATTCCACTGAGCTATCTCCCCAGCCCCTATGACATAATCATGTAAGTAATTTAAAGGAATCTACACAAAAGATAGCTCATAACAAATGAAGTTAGTAATGTTCCAGGCTATAAAACCTACACACAAATATAATCACATTTTAATTTTCTAACAACAAATACATAAAAAACAAAATTGAAAGTATGGTGCTCAATATTGCTTTAAAAAATGAAATAACTACTCATAAATCCAACTACATACATACAAATATCTTTATTTTGAAACCACCAAATACTAGTAAAACAAATCAAAGACCTAAATGAATGGAGAGATGGATCTTGTTCATGAACTGTAAGATGTAACATAGTAAAGATATTCTTCACAGACTTACTCTACAGGTTCAACAAAGTCCTACAAAAAAGAGCAAAGTGTTTTTGTAGACATATCACTTTTCCAAAATTTATAGATATCAGAATTCAAATGATTAAAACTATAAAAGAATCAAGTGGGAAAAACCATTTTACTAGCCATAAGAGTAAAGTCTACAGTGGTAAACATATTAGTGGTTAAGAGCGCATGAATATCCCTAAAATAATGAGAGCACTTACAGAAACAGAAATATGTTTAATATTTTTCAAAAATACAAAGTCATTTACTAAAGGAAAGACAGAGAGGAAATTGTCTTCCATAAGCAATACAAAAAAAAAAAAAAAAACAAACACATAATCCACAACCTGAGCCTCACCTATTATTTTAAAAAAATGGAAACAAACCACAAAATTAAACATAAGACATAAAACTTTTAGGGGAAAAAAATCATAAAGCTCTTCAGGGCCCAAGTTCAGGTAAGACTGGACACCAGTACAATCCATAAAAGAAAAACACTGATAAACTGGAGCTCATTACCAGGTTTCTTTGAAGCAGGATATCACTGTGCTACTCAGGCCGGCCTCGAGCTCTCCGTTTCCTTGCCTCAGCCTCCCAAGTGCAGGAGCTGGCACTGCAGGAGTGCCACCATATCCCGCAGAACCTTACTAAAGTAAAAACTTCTGCTCTGTGAAAGAGCCATGAGGAGACTGGAGAGACAAACTCCAAACTAGGAGAAAACATTTTAAACAGCAAATTCAAAAGGCTGCATTTAAAGTATATAAATATCTTTCAAAACTAAATCGCAAAAACAGATTTAAAAAGTAAATAATCTAGAAAACGGCATGAAAGGTAAAAGGCATGAAAAGGTATCTCACCAAAAGACATACGGAGATGACACACAAACACATAAAAGGATACCAGCCATCATTAGCCAGCAGGGTGCAAATTAAAACCACAGGAGGCATCATTACATACGTATCAAAATGGCTAAATAAAAAGTACTGATGCCACCCAATGCAGCTGAGAAACTGGATTGCTGATATTTGCTGGAAGAAATATAAAACAGAAACCCAGCTAACGGTGTTCTCGTCAGCTTATTCATAATCACCAAAAACTAGAAACAACTCTTAAGTCCTACAGATCTTTCAATGAGTAAAAGAACTCCTGCGCATCCGTATCATGGAATATTACACAGCTCTAAGGAGGAAAGAACTATGGACACACGCAACAGCTTGGATGCATCTCTAGTAAGTTATCCCAAGTGAAAAAAGCCACTTCTCAAAGGGTATATACATCAATCCACTTATACAGCATTCTCAAAATGATGGAATTACAGAGATGGAGAACAGAGTGGTGGTTTTTGGGGATTGGAAGCTTAAGGAGAAAAGTAGACTGACTGAAAGGCCAGCCCATGGCATACCAAATGTCAAATGCTGTCATGATCACGAGTTTACACACGACAGCATGGCATATGATAAAATGTGCACACAGGTGCACCGAGTGAAAGTACAAGAGCCAAAATCTGAACAAAGTCGATCAACTGTAACTATGCTAATTTGGAAACTTATAAGTCACACAAGGTGTCACCATTGGGAGAAATCAGATCAAGGGTGTCTGTAATCTCTGTTATTTCTGACAGCTGCATGTAAACATTATTTCAAAATTAAAAAATTAAAATCTTTTACATTCCTTCTAGCAAAGTGCAATCCAGTATATACCAAGAGCTACAATCATGCCATAGTCTGGGTTGGCAACTTCAGCTTAGGCGTCATCAGTCATTTACATACTTGACACCTTAGCAGGCACTGTGGTAGAAGACACAGACTCCAGGTGTGAAAGGACAGGCACAAACCCAGTCTTCATGAGCACTCGGACTGAGAAATACAAAAGCAGATCAAGGTATGAGGAAAATCATTACATCTTCAGTCAGATGTGTGCAAAACTGAATCAACTTCAATTTCTAATAGTAAGAGAAAGGTTAAGTAATTTTTCAAATACTACATGCTCATGAGTATGATTTAGCACAATGAAAAACTGCATGAAAATTAAAGGACACAGTAAACGAAATTCACAAATCCAACAGCATTATAACTAATGAAACTTCTTTTATATGAATAAACTTTATTGTTTAGATAATTAGAAAGAATAAAGAAATGTAAGATAAATGCTTTCTAAACAACAGCCAAAAGCATCTTTTCTGTGACATAGTATTTTTGCTTTTCTTTATAAAAAGTATAGACATTTATTTAAACTTTTTACAAAGTCAAGATCAAATGGAAAAAATACTACTGCTAAGATAAATTCAGCTTTTTATCAACATAAGAACGGCTGCAGTGGTCATGTTCTGAGCGTGGCCCTTGTGGAAAGAGTGTTTGCAGCAGCTGTTTGTTTCCATTGAGTCGAACAACTGGGAAGACACTGGTCACTCTCTGGGAAAAATATGCTTGCAGGAAAAGAAGGCGAAAACCTGAAGGGAAGGTGAGTAAGTGCACCAAGTGGGGGGGGAAAGATGCTCAGACTGAACCTTGGGGTGAGTATTATAAATAGTTCGGGGACTGAAAGTGGGAAGAAATCATTTATGGGTTAAAGTGTGATTAAGGCAAGATAGTCACTAACACAATTACAGCCAGATCTTCATAGCAAAGTAGAACAGGGGACTTGTAAAGGAACCTGCAAGGCCAGCCAAGCCAGAGAATGAACCACAAAATGAATCGGTTCATAGTGTTGTCGGAGGAAGTGGACAAAATGGCAAACCTGAGGTGTCGAGCACAGGGCAGACCCTGCTTGGTGCACACTGTGGTTAGCCCCACTTTTTGCTTCGGTTTTGCAAATAAGAGCTATTCTGAAACAAACCACCCCTCCTGTCATAACATACCAACTTCTGCTGGTTCAAAGGCATCAGGTGCTACCCTCCCTCAGAGGCCCCTGCTAGCACAAGGCAAGAGCCCTGGAGGACTGCATTCTGAGCGCTGCCCAGCGAGGCCAAGTCCTCACACCTGTCTGCCTGCTTCTGGCCATATGGCCAAGCACTTCTGTGAGGGCCTCCTCCTGGGCTCGCTAAATGCAACTGCTGGAACAAAGTGTTGGGTCTTTTCTTTCTTAGCCCTATGCCTCTCATGTATATAAAAGTAACAATAGTTTTGCTTTGAAAAATTCTCCCAGGAAATAATGAACAGAAATTGCCATGGATCTGTAACAGATCAGTTACAGAATGCAGACAGGAAAGAATTTGTCAATATAGTAAAATTCCAAATATGAAATTCATGGTTCAAGAAGAGATGAACAAACACGAAGGAGTTTCTCAAAGAAGTTTCCTTTGTTTTCCCCCATTTCCCATGGAATTTTGTGTACACCGTTTTCATTCTATACTAAAAGAGCCACCCCTGCTGAGATCAATATCAAACATTTACGGCATGAAGCCCTCACATCAGGAGGGAAATGGGAGGGGCAGAAGATATCGCACATTTGCTCCATGTTTTACCTAAAGACATCTATTATTATTATTTAAATTTCTTCTGGCACTTCAGTCTCTTGAACATTATCAAGTTAGGCATGAATTAAAGAAGCAGCTATGTGGGCTGCAGCGTGGGTTTTAAGTACTATTCTGCTCTTAGATCTTTCGCCTTGGCTTGGCACATCTTTGAGATGTAGCTATCTGAATAGAATTCCAGAACATCTGTGGTAGGGAAACAGTTCTTCGGAAGAGAGCACTCCAGTCCATGTTACTCATCTTGGTGGCCAGAAACAGCATTGCCTTCTTTTTGTGCTTTTACTAACAGAATGATAAGGAAAGTGTATCTTTCGCAGCACTGGCCCACCCCACTCTTACCCTGTACAGAGGCATTCCAGTTATTTTTTTTTTGACTACAACATCCCATTGTGTCCTATACCAGGGATCCTGCCCGACTCTGGGCCGGCACCATGACAGGCACTGCACCAATTCGCTCCAGTGTGGCTTGGCTGATGGTATAGGAGTGTGTGTGTGGAGGCTGTGGCTTCCTGCTGACTGAGCCATTGTTCCTGGGCATGATCTGTGGTGATGAGTTTCTGTTAGCTGTCACTACCAGAGTCCTCTGTGGCCCCGGGACCAGATGGATCCCATTGGCATAGATGGATGAGATATTGGCACTGCCTGAGTGGAGGGAGAAAGACTGGTGCAAGTCACTGAAGTGGCTGAACGACTCCGTGTTCCTATGGACTTTTGGGTGGTTGTTCCAGTATCGACTGTTGTAGGTATTGGAAGAGGTCAGCGTGTTGTTCTCTGAGGAGGACATCTCTGTGTGAAATGCTTTGGCAGAAGAACATTTAGGGGGAAGATCATCCTCTCTGAAAAGAAAAAAAAATCTGAAGAAGTCATTAGGATTTATTTGAGGTTTAGCCTACCTTTTTCCCAAGGCTCTTTCTTTTCACATTCCAAAGTACCAATCATCTCTACCGTGAAGCAGAGGTAGCAGCCCTGAAAGGACTTTGCTTTGGCACTCACTGCCTGTGAAATCACTGTCAGAGAGATCTCTGTTCAGCTGCTTTGACCACAAGGGGAAGTATCATTTCCTCAAACACATTCCCTTTTAATGCAAATGAAATACACATACATGTACATATATACATACATACATGCATACATAATATGCAGATAAATATATGTATATCTTTTACCTGTAAATAAGAAAATAGTCCACAAAGAAATCCAGAATTAGTTGCCATAAAATAGTTAAGCTACAGCTAGTAGACACAGAATGATTAGTGTTGGCCTGCTTTTGCTGCTTTAGAAGTCTGAGAAATCACTGTGGTATGCTGATGAGAAGTTTTTTGCTGTGATATTACTCTGGGATAAATCTTTCCCTACATATAGCCCAAACTCCTAAAGAGTTTCAAGAGGCTAAAGAAGTTACTGAATCAGATGGTCATTCACTTACTTAATATTTATTGAGTACACACTACTATATGTTTCATGCAAAAAAAAAAAAAAAAAAAAAAAAAAACTAAGAAGGTAAGCAGGGGCAACAATTAATGTAAGAATATTGTAATCTGAAAAGCCTGACATGGGACTAGAGATAACTTATGACTGGATAAATCTTGAGTCTGGTCAAGGGACTGAGTGAAGAGTTGGAATGAAAAGGAAAGGCAAAGGAAGCATTAAATTGAGCAAAGATCCTGGAGGCAAAGAAGAGTGCAGAACAGACTGGAACACAGAGAGCAGGGTGGTGGCGCAGAAGGGATGGGAGACCGGCGAGGGACAGAAAGCCTAGAAGGGCGCACAGGTCAGGACGCAAGGACAAATCAGTGGAGCATTTGCAGAGGCCATGAGGGACTTGAGGTCTCAACTCTCCGCAGTACTCCAAGACTCATTTTTTCTTTAAAGATCATCCTGACAGTTTTTCTGGCAGTATTCCTATTCTTATCTGAACTCTCTATGATTTTTCTATAGTTCCAGTGCCCCAAAGAATCTGGCACTGCAGTCTGATCCCGCTGTGAAGTTCCTTGAGGGCAACAACTTCATCGTGAACTTAGAAGTGGGGCCTTGGAAAGTGATCAGGATTAGCTAAGGCCATCAGGGAAGAGTACTCATGAAGTCTGAAAGCTTTATAAAAAGGAGAGAACCAAAGAGACACATTTACCCCCTGCCTCTTTTGATGGTGTCCGTTACTTCCAGTATGCCAACAAGAAGACCACCACCAGGGGAGGTGCCTAGACTTTGCCCCTCTTAGAATTATGAGTCAAAATAAGCCTGTTTTGTTTACAAGGTAGCCAGCCTCAGGTATTTTGTTACAACAACAAAAAAAAATCACACCAAGCCACACAGCTGTGTCTATTTAAAGGAACATGGAGTGCTCTTTCTATTGTATAGTCTGATTATAAAGGCCATACATATATTAAACTAAATTTCTGATTGTGGGAGTCACTAAAGCCCAAACACTCTAGAGTTATGAAGAAGCAGTGGAATTCTGCATTTGTCTCTTTCTACTCTGGCACAGGTTGGGGTTTTCATGACTCACTGATTACAGATAAACATTACTGTGAGAAAAAGCAATAGAACATACATCAAAGTATCATTTGGCCACTTTAATTGCCATGGCATCACAGTCATGCGATTAGCAGAGCATCCTTGACTGCTAAAATGAATAGAAATATGCATTGGCTATGCAGAACCAATTATCCAGCATACAAACCTTATTTCATTAGGAATTTCTTCTTCTTCCTCCTCTTTGTTTTTGCTTCTCCAGTAAAAGAATGCCCCTAAAATCAGTGCAATGCAAAAAATGATAATAACCGCACCAGTGCCAACGGCTCCAGCTATAAGTCCAATGTTCCTGGGCTGGGCTGCAAAATATATTTAAGGTAGATTTAAACAAAGAGGAAAGAAGATTTTCATACCCATACATCTAAATAAGCCTATGCAACCCTGCTTATATGTATGAAACTGCTGACCATATCGCATCCATATTAAACAGTAGTGAGGTCTCCACATCTACTGAATGAATAAACTCTCATAGCCTCAGGAGAGCAGCATCTGGAGCAGAGGAAGACAGTGTCTGTCTGACCTGCCTGAGAGCCTCAAGTGAGCCTTGGCCCTCGGTGTAGCTCACAGTTTCACTCCAGACACTGCATCCCTTCTACAACCAGAATTCTAATATCCAGAATTCTCAACTAAAGAGAAAGGATGAGCACCATTTATAACTACTCAACAATCAGTCACATAAGGAGGTATTTGGGAAAACCTTTCTGAAGGTCTTTCCATAGCTACAAGATCATTACCAATGTATACAATGGTTAGAGCACTGTGAAATGAAGTCAGGTTTGAGTCTAATAATCTTGAAGAGAAAGATATTTTGTCACAAATCTATCATAATCCTGAGGCTTGAAAAATACAGAGACTTTCTACACTGATTAAATAATATAACACTACTTAAAAACAAAAGAGGGCTGGTCAGATATCCCAGTGGGTTAAAGTGCCCGCTTTGGCAGACGCACAGTCCAGGGTTTGTTCCCATGCATGCCGTGCCAACCCCACCCCCGGCGTGCCCTGAGAGGGCAACTGAGACTGGGCACAGCAGGGCCCACCTGCAGTCCCACCGCTTGGGAGGCTGAAAAAACAGGAAGGATCACTACAGGTCCGATCTGTGTAGTGAGACCCTACAGACCCTGTACTAAATACATCTAAAAAAGAAAGAACAACAATTGCTACTGAAACCTCAGAAACCGTGAAAACTCTTAAGCACCTATAAATAATTAAACAGAACTATGTGTTTAACAAAGATCTTAGGGCTTCACACCTAGCATTGTCATTGTAATTTGATATACTTACATGAAACCACCTGGAGATCCAAAAGACAGGTGCTGGTGCCTATGGCATTGGAAGCCACGCACTGGTACAAGCCTGAAGACAGGGCACTGATGTTCCGGATGGTGACTGTTCCCTGGGCCTGGTCTGTTGCAAAAACAATTGAGTGAGGGTTTGATGGTATGAGTAAGAAAACCAATGCGATCAGTAGAACATTAGACTACAGCAATCAGTTGGCAAGCGGAAGACTTGCTCATTTTCTTGTTGGAAGGGAAGAAGAAATCTTTGGTTTGTCAATGTGAAAGACTAAAATCATTTTAACATTTCAAATGTCTGGAATTTAATTATTAAGGACTGCCCTTAATAAGGACAATCTTAAAACTCAATGTGCATGTTATGGCTTAAATGTTAGTGGCCCTCTAGTAGGCAAAGGTAGCTAATTTGTGTCCTGAAGAATTTATAATCAGTAACATGAAATTTTAATTCTAAAGCAATCCAGTAACATAAAGGACAAGTTGGGTTCTATAATAATAGTCACTTTAAACTTGATGGAGAAAGTCAGCTCTGATCTATGGTACAAATTGTCACTCTCTTCCAACAATTATTACACCTGATACATTTGCTCAGATTTTCCAAGAGGCACATAGCAAAACAAGCATGACATTTTTCAGAGAAAACATCAGTAAAAGAAATGAAAGAAAACCAGAAAAGGAGGCGGGACTATGGACAGTGACACAGGCCTGACTCCTGAAGGCAAGAGAAGAAGGAACTCTGGAGGAGAGTCTCCTGCCACACAGTACTATGGAAGTCTCCCGAGACACAAAGGGAATCCTTGAGCCAAAGCTGTTCATCAGTGGAGCCCCAACACCTGGCAGCGGGAGCTTGCCTCAGCAGTCCCACTGAGCCCTGACCTGCACCAGGAGTGGGGCCTTCACAGAGCAGAGGTGGATCCAGAGTGGAGGTGGCTGGGCCCGTCAGTCAGTTATGCGCCCAGCATCAGGAGGCTGAAGCTGTGCATTTTCAAGACCACACGTGACCAAGAAATGTGTTTATAGTTTACTGTTTAATAATTCATCGATATAAGCAATTGGACTATTCCTATGAAATGTAAATGACTTGCAGCAATAAGAAGCAGACTGAACAATTATGAATATGCATCAAGCACCAGATAAGCTTTTATATATATTATACCAATCCTCACAGTGACCTTGTGAAGTACCGTTATTATTAATCCTCTTGAACAGATAGAGACCAAAGCTTTAGATGAGTAACGAGATTACATGGCTCCTCAATGGAAATTGGAACTGGATAGATGGCTACCTACCTTACCTCATGACTCTGGTCTTACTAACTCCCTGAGGCAGGAGGGATTAGGTATGCTGTCCTCTCAGTTATTCCACACAGCTGCATGTTTACTTACAAGCAAGAAAGTATCCCAATGGCACAAATCTGACACATACTACAAGCATGTCTGGGGCCACACTTGGCACTGCTCAATTCTGGGTTCCTATTTTTATATGGAACTAAGAGGAAGTTATCTGGATTTTGCTTGCAGCATTCATCTTTACCTAGATCAAAGCCAGGAGCAGAAAGGGGTCAACAAAAACAGATCTTGACAGAACACGCATGCCTTTATCAGTGCCTCCACTTAATACAAAATATATGTTGAGTACCATCTTTTATGCTGAGTAATTTTTGGGGGAATGGTACCAGAGATTGAACTTGTGGTATTGAACTTTTGGGGGATGGTACCAGGACCTTGTGCTTGTCAGGCAAGCACTTATTCCACTGAGCTATCTCCCTGAATCCCTATTCTGCGTAATTTTTGAGGATGGTAATACAATGGTGAATAGAACAAACCTTAATGAGACAAGAAGGCAGCAATTATAACACAGAGGCTAAGTGCCAGTCAGGGCCAGAGAATTCAGGGCGCTGAGGAGGACACAGGAAGGCCCTTTAATGAGTGCCTGTGAAATCAGCAGAACATGGGAAAGAAAAGACCACTGATTCAGACTTGCCCAAGTATCTGAGTGGGAACACATCGCTGCCCTAAGGGCCATCCTAAGCCTTCTAAGATAACAGAATGCACTGCATTCATGAATGACTGCATCATCAAACATGCACTTGAGTTAACTTCAATACACAGAGCAGGAAAGGGGGAGCCTTTATCTTTTGCTTTTTGTAATGGTGGCATTTAAAAGGTTAAACCCATATTACATAGATCTCTTACATATCCAAGGCATGACATTTCAGAATGTTGCACATTTGAATTGTATTGTACATGTCAAAGTCAGTGTACTTAATAGTGAAGTGATTTGCCTTTGTATACTGATTCCTTTTCCTTAAAAAAAAAAAAAACAGCAGAAAACTCTGCAGCTATTGGTGTTGGGAACCCCCAGTGGGAGCAGTGGGCTTCTCTGCTCCTGGGTTTATCCTGTACTCTGTTTGATTTCCCAGACCCTCACTAGAAAATACTCATACACGCTCCTCTAGCCCCTATTGTCCAACCCTATCAGGCACTTCATCCACTCGCTGCAATTGCTTGTCTTCTTCCCTCATCCAGGTAAGGATGAGTTTGTCTTATTATTGTATCACCTTACTCTGAAATTACCCAGCATACAGAAAAGAGCTCAATAAAGATGATCAATCCATCAGAAGTGCTCCCTTCTTTTTATTATCACATGCACTATACTAAAAGCTTAAAAGGGGCCTCATTTAATATTATTACAAGAACAATAATAGTTCTATATTCACTATATTTCAAAGATTAGAAATATCAGAGCACCTAGGCAGTTTGTCCAAGATTCTACAGTACACAGGTAGCAGCAGTCTATGAATCAGATCTGTCCAAATCCAAAGCTCAAAATTACCATATGTACACTTGGCCTTCCCACAGACATTGAAAATGTTTTTGAATATAGTGAATCTAGGGGATATTTTCTAATGATGCAGGGTTCCAGTGTTGTTAATACTACAGCCTAAGCCATCTGCCTAACTCCCTCCTCAGCACATGTCCTACTATCATCACAGTAGAAAACCATAATCTTTGGGCAGCTAACACCACAATTCCACATACTGTTGTTTTCTTTTCTTTTTTTTCTGGAACCCTCAAATTCTAAAAATTTGATCAGTTCACAACAAACCAGTAATTTTGCTGACATTTCCAATGAGCTGTTCTAAGCACTATACTGGTATTATAGAGGTAAATGATAGATTTCTGCATTAAAATTTGCCATTTTGTCCCCTTATTTCTGTAGATGCAGAAACCATGTGCAAGTTGCTATAAGACAGTGTGATTAAATGAGGTTGACATACCATGAAGGAACTAACACAGAATGTAATCAGGGAATGAGACAGGCACATCGATAAAAGAGAATTAACCAGAAACAAAACAGGGCTGTTTGTGTAGACAACACAGAGCAGGATGGGAGCAGCTCTTCAGTTTACGGCCACAGAGCACACAGCTTTTCCTGATTTGGCCAGGCTAATTCCTCAAGCTGTCGCTCCACTGGGCCTATTCTGAAACAGAAGGGATTTGCTGAAATGAAGTAAAGAGAATAAATGTTCTTTTGACCTGCTTTTTTTTTTTTTCAAAGACAGGGAAAGTTCAACTGTGTGGAATTACAGTTTGGAAAGCTCTAAGGACACCAAATGCCACTGCTTTAGTTCACAGCAGCATTGTACCTGGTGCAAGCTGTAAGCCTGATTAGAATGCCCTTCAGAATTAGAAAGCGACCCATCTAAGAATATCTTTTCCGTTCCTTCTCAGGAGTTCCAGAATCTTAGTCCTGGCTGCCAGGCCTGTGGTGCATGAGCAAAGAGCATACGATGCAGACTCAGCCAGGATTTAAGTCTGAATAGCCTCTTACAGATTACGTATGGGGTCGTGATGGTGTTACTCTTCATCTATGTCTTACTTTCTCATTTCACTTATGTATTTGGTACAGGGTCTCACTACGCAACCTGGATTCATAGTGGCCCTCCTGTTTTCAGCCTCCCTAGCACTGGGATTACAGGGGTGTGCCACCATGTCCAGACTGGGTTGCCAGCTCAGTGTGCCCTGGGTGGCGGGGCTGGAATGGCACGTGGGACCAGGGATCAAACCCTGGTCCCGAACTCTGGTCCCTGGCTCTTGCCAAAGCAGGTGCTTAGTCTGCTGAGCTACCTTGTTGGTCCTTTAGCTTTCTCATTTATAATACGGAGCTGCCAAAGTTCTCTGCATCCATGGTTACCATGAGAATCAAAGGAGATAATGCATGGTAATGAGCCTAGTGTAGCTCCTGGTAATGTTTCCATGTGAGAATTTCTTCTATTAATTTTTTAGAAAATGTATGTATTTTTTGAATGATAAGAAAGATCTGTCAAGAAATGACAAAAAGATCCGTTATCTGCAAAGTCCCCAAAAATACTAATCTTTGGGATATGAGGACAAAAATAACTCCTAAATAACAAAATATTCCATATTTCCTTTCTAAAAATTATTTTTGCACCTGGATTTGAACTCAGGAACTTGCGTATTTGCTGGACAGGCACTGCACCACTGAGCTATATCCCAGCCCTTCCATATTTTCATTGTTTACCTATTTAAATAATAATGAATGACTGCAATAATCAACAGTGAATAATTTCTAATATAGCATTCTCATAACTATTTTGTTAAAGAGAGATATAATGATACTGAGACAGGAGGGTGGCAAGTTCAAGTCCAGCTTGGCAGCCTTCCCAGACCTTATCTCAAAAACTACTAAAGGTCTAGGGATCTTGTCCATGCTACTCTACCCTTAGACTGGATCCCTAATACCACACAAAAAGATATAATAATAAAAGTATGGTTCACTATTATTTGAGCCAAATACATAATAATACATATTATGACAAAATTATGTATTTCCAAATGCATATACTTTAAAATTAGATACGTAAAAGTGATCTTGACTTGAAACATATATTTAATGATTAAAAAATTGTAAAAAGAACATGAACATAAAATGCCAAATTAAAACCTGTTTAAAAACTTAGATAATACCACATATACTTAATTTTTAAACTTGACCCCGCTTTAGGAGAAATGCAAAGTACAAATACAGAACCCAGTACGTATGCTCTCCACATAGCGAAAACTTAGCCCGTGTTACTTCTGCACTCGTGCTAGCTGCACCGGGTGGAGTGGGAGAGCAGGCGAGTACCTGTCCACTTCAGGAAGATGCCCCAGAACACCTTCTGGACCGCTGTAAAGACACATACTACTTCCTATTTGCTCAATTCATTTATTTAGTGATGAAGATACTTTGTCTGCTTGTGCTCCTCTGGTTTTGCCACTGAAATAGATATTTTCCTTTGCCAATTCATATTCAAAACCGTTCATTTCTGACTTTGTGTATACTTTGGAATACTTTGTATTCCATAGTAACACTCCCATCTTCTTTTTGTCCTTTGGCCATCAAAGCATTCACAAAGAACTGAAGTCTATGGCAAACATTACGCACTGACAATAAATTATCCCTGTCACTACTGGATTAAGCAATATTCAGATACCTGATATTAACTTAACATGGAATCATGCACCTTGCCTCCAAAACTTATTTCTTGTTCTAACACCTAACCACACCTCATACACTGGCGATTCTTACTTAAATGTCTCTGTAATTCTAAATTTCTCTATAACATCTCCATAACTGTTACTAGGGACTTAATCAGACCCTGTTATTTCTTCATAGACCAATTACCCAAACCTCTCAGTTATGAGATAGCTGACAATTTTCAACCATGTTTCTGATACTGGCTCCAAGACATACATCTGGCTATCTTGATTACTTTATGTCCCTGAACACTCACAATCTCCAAGAAAACACCCAAACTCCTTGCTTGTTACTTAAGCCTTTCACCAACAATCTGGACCTTACCTTGCTTTTGCCTAGTCTGGCCAAACCTAGTCAGGCTTTCTTATCAGCTCCATAGATCTTCTCATCTTAAAATGCCAAGCTTTTGTACTTACAAAAATTTACATGCATGGGTCCCTTAATTTATAGTAGTTTTTTTTTTTTTAATCTTTATTTATTTATTTATTTATTTATTTATTTATTTATTTATTTATTTGGTATGTGGTCTTGCTATACACCTTGGACTCAGTGATCCTCCTCTCTCCGCTTCTCCAACACTGGCATTATAGGCGTGTAACACTACCCAGTTTTGGCTCTAGCAAGGCACACCCAGGGTGTTCAAGCCTGCACAGCATGTGGTACTGAGGATCAAACCCAGGTCCTTGCACTTACCAGGCAGGTTCTTAGACCACAGAGATATCTTCTAAGCCTATACTTCTTGTATGTGGTCATAGAATTCATCATTAAAGATCCTTTTTTGGCTCAGGAATCTACCTATAAGGTCCTTCCTGGACTCTCCAAAGAGAATATTTCTGTCAGTTTTATAACACTGTACACATATTTATGGCATTAAATATGTTGTATTATTATCTCTGTATATCTGTCTTCTCCATTAGATGATGAGTTCTACACTGAAAATGTATTGTTCCATAACACTGACTTCTCCACCTTCTCCAACACTTTCCCCTGAAACAGCTGCACAGGATAAGCAATGTATGTCCTTCCTTACATGTGGGAACACCCATGTTTTTTTAATGAATGAAACAATGTAGAAACAAAAAACATTGTTGGTTATTATTACCACTGTCACTTAATTTTTTAAAAGGTGGGATACAGAACATGATGTGGGACATGCTTCTTTATGTCAGAGGGCAAAGAAGAAGAGGAAAGACTTGTTGGTCAGAGTAACATGTTGATGAAGCAGAAAAAGGTACACATTTATTTAACAACTTAAGAGACAAAATGTCTCTGCCTCCATGAGAAAATCATGGAAACACACTTGTTATGGTTAGAATTAGAACTGTCACTTCAAAAGTGAGAATCAAGACTCCTAAGTCTTCATGGCAAAAGCATGGAAATTCTTTCTACCAGGAAACTGGGAAAAGCTAGTGTCTCAGTTATTTTTCTCTTGCTGCTAGGACAAAATACCTGACACCCAGAATTAAAGAAGGAAAGGTTTATTTAGCTCACAGTTAGCAGAGGTTTTATTCCATACTCCACTGGCTCCAAGGCAGAGTGGCACATGGCAGAGGGCAGCAGCTCATGGTGGTGGAAAACAGCAAAGAGGGAGGAGCAGTGGCTGTGGCAGTCAGCAAGCCTCGTCCCTTCCTCATACTGCATTCAGCTCTCCACCCAGGACAGGCGTAGCACCCATACCCATAATCCCAGCGCTGGATCATGACTTAATCACAAACTCTAGAAGCCCACCCCAGTGACTGCATGAGGCTCCGGGGAGACAAGTAACACAAACCATAATACTGAGTATCCTCTCTGGGCCTCAGCCTTCTCCTCTGGAAGGTGAAAGTGCTGGGGTCCAGGACTGTTGAAGATAGTCTGCTGCTCAGGCTACATTCTCCAAAGGCAATCTGCCCAGCATCAATAGCTGGCAGAGTGGATTCTTTCCTCCACCATACTAAACTACAGAAGAACAAGGACAATGGGTTTCTTAGGAACGATGAAGAAAAATGTACAAGTGAGATATAGAAACTGCTAACCATTAATAACAAAATAAGCATTATGTTTACCAAGACAAAAGAATATCAGAGGTTAATTGGTGTTATACACATTAAGTTTAAAGATTCATGTTAAGATTCTCTGTACTTCAGAGCTGTGAAGGCTCTTCTTCACTCTTAAGCCAAAAGAGGAGCTTTTCCTAATTAAATCCCTTAGATTCCCTTACAGAGTTTAAATTTTACTGAACCACTGTGAAGTGCAACTGTGTTTAATTCAAATTCTGGCTGTCAAGTGGTAGTTTGGAAAATAAGTATCATTAAACAAAAAACTCACCTCTGCGGCTTGGCTCGATAGGAATCCTTCCTGGAGTATAACTGTATATCCAAGCGGTTCCCACCCTGGCTGCTCATGAGGAACATTTTCTAAAAATATTCATGCTAAAGTCTACTAATTATAGTCAGAATGTCTAGCAGAGAAGAAGGGGACTGAACATATTTAAAAGCCTCCTAGGTGATTTCAATGTAGGTAGGGTGTAGATTGCAGTGAGAGAAATGTACTATAAATTAAATTCTCTAGAAAAAGCTATATAATTTTGAAATGAGTTACACTGCATTTTTAAAATTCTAGACCAAACAAAAGGAAATAATTTAAAGCACCTCTAACTGGGGCTGAAGTGTAGATCAGTGGTAGAGCACTTGCCCAGCATGGGAAAGACCTTGGATTTGAAGCTCACCTCCGACAAACCAAACCAGATCCAACAGAACCACTTACAGAAATTACAGAACCACCTCCTAAAATATATTCAGGTAATGTTACAACTTCAAAGTAATTTAAATATTCAAAGGCAGAGGGCCATGTGCAACAATATATTCCTATAACAAGATTGCAGAATAAATTTTTATCATTTGGAAACTAATCCTTAATATATTCTTAGTTAAAAGAATCAGGCTATAAAACCAAAATATAACATTTACACAAAACCACTGAAAAGAAATAAGAGTATATCAATACAGACAAAAGCCTGGAAATAATAAAGCACAACATGAGAGGAAATGTGTGGTCCTTATAAAAATGCAGAAGTACTGTTCTCTGTACCAAGAACTAAGCCATAGGACACTGCATAACCTATGTCCCAATTAGTCCACTTTTCCCTTTTTGGTTTATTTCTGTAATGGTTTCATTCTATATTTATGGATGACTTTTAATCCCAAGGAAGTCACTATGAACTCTCACACACACTTTCTGGGGAAAAAAATTAAGTTATTTTGGAATTATATGTTATTTTCAAATCTAATTGATTAATATACTCACTGAGAAGTGAATTTAAATTAAAATCTGACTCACTGTTTGTTATTGTGACAGGTAAGGTTATTCAAAAATAATTCTGATAATAAATCCAGAATTTGAATTATAAAATAGAAGAATTTCAACCCTGGCCTTCAAATTCATTTTTATATTAAACTACCAAATAATATTTCAATTGCAAAGAGAATACCAAAAACAAATGATATACATGTTGTCTAGAAACATCAAATACTTCTTTCTAAAGTAGTTCTTAACTTACATGCCATCACTGATAAACATTCATTTGTAATTCTAATTTTATCTAACTATCCCCTAGGAATATGACCATGTACCACTGAGGGAATTTGAGGGTATTGAAGATGATATTTTAATTCCTTTATTTTATAGTAAAAGTAACTTTGTTATGGAAATAATTACTAGAAAATCTGGAATTTGAATATACCTTTTGGCATTTCAAGGCAGAAGCTAGTTTAAGTATGTTACAATGGTGAGATTTACACATCAGTCTACAAAAAGCTATCTGGCCCACACCTGGATTAAATGTTTTACAATCAATAGTGGAGAACAATAGCACTGCCATAGTCATTATTAAAATAATTCAGAAGTTATCATATTAGAGAAAAGGCTTTTAGAAAAACGTAATGAGTTTGGGGAATAAAGGCAGATAGCAATGCCCAGCAATATTCTGCAGGGATGCAAAACATTTACAGGCTCCTCACAGGTCCTGAGGCCTAACCCTTTACCATATCTAAGTTCACCAAACAACTCAAGTCCTTTCCATAAGAGGAAGGACCTTTACTATGGCTCCGGGTGGTCTAATTAAGATTGGGTGGGGCTTCCACTTAATCCCAACTCTTCATACTAAATTAAGATTTATAAATCTCCCCTGAGAATACTACAAGGAAAATTTTCTATAATTAGAGGTAGATGTAACTCATGAGGATGCTATATGTTCTTGAAGCAGAGAATTTTATAATAATTCTACATTTTCCCCTCATTTCATGAATTTTCCTTAATTTTCAATATTTTCCCCAAAACCCAATGTGATTAGCTGGACTTCCACGATGCTTGGGTTGTCCTCATCTTTACCTGCCTGCTGTGAGCACTCCCTGGATCTGCTGGGATCTCAGCCCTTTTTCTGTCCTCCTTTTCTAAGCAGATTTGAGTGTAAATGGAATTAACTCTCTTGCAACTGTTCAGATGCTTCTCACACAAGGACAGTTGTTTTGTCAGTAGGAAGTGGGTTCTTAGAAATGTCAAGGTCTCAGAGTTAACTCAGAGAAGCAGCCACTCAGCTATTTAACATCTTCATGCCAAAAGAACAAGTTTTCTGTGTTTAGTTGGTACTGGATCAGCAATGCTTCATAAAGGCAGCATAGAGAAGGGAAAGAAAATGTTTTACCACCTTAAAGTTGAAGACCTAAAATGACTTGGAAAGATTTCTGAGCATTTAAAGCTTCTTCAAATTTCATTAGAGTTGATTTGATGAGCAGCACTGTACATACCCTGAGTAGCTGTTGGAGGTAGCTTGAGGGTATTGTCTAACTTCTCCCAAAGGTAAGTTGGCCGAGGAATGCCTTCCTCTGAGCTACAAAGCAGGATCACATCACTGCCAATGTCCTGGGATCCTTGAATTTGGCAGTGTGGGGCAGAAGGGGGAACTACAATAGGAAAAGAAGGCAATAATGTATACATTTACTCTGAGACAAGGGGTAAAGGGGCAGACATCAATACTCAGCACCCTGGGACCTCGACACAGACTTGGGACTGCAGAGGAGACAACTGCGCAGCTAAAGCCACAGGCCAACGATACACTAAGTGCTGGGCTTGGGAAGGTACACGGGGCCTTCCATTTTAGTCTGCAGGAGCAAATATGTAGAAGAACTACATATGTGCATTGCATTTTGAGGATATCTTATGGTCTTGGGTTCACTCTGCCTCTTCTAAAAAAAAAATCCCAAGATCCTTCATGCAACATGCTGCCTTTAAAACCACTACTGGAAATCTGTGTTTAGAGACAGATTTCAAGGAACAGAAGCCCCACTTGCCAGCTGACCTCTGCCTCAGACCACCTTAGCAAGTCTTTCATCACTTCACAAGCAAAAAAACTGGTGTGCATACTTTACGCTACACTCTGTTTTGTGGCCGGGAAAGTTGGAGTAATGTTAAGTGAGGACAAAGGTGATAGTAACGCACTGGACATTCCCACCCAGCAATGTGTTTACAATCAGACATTGTAATCATTCAGATAGATAAAAACACAAAAACAAGGAAAATAAATACCAGGAAAGAACCCTAGCAGGAAAGCTAAGTAAGAGGTTACATACACTAGTAAAAAGCAAGCAACAGAAATGTAAGCCCATGGTCTAAATTGCAATATTGGGAAATGAAAACACTAAGAGTTTAAGTCTTAGCATTAACACTTTTAAACTGCCAGTGACTTTAATAAAAGCATTCACCTTTCAAAAATGAATGAAAAATGAATGAGGAATTGCAAAAGAGTGAGTAGGAAAAGAGAACATAATGAATGGTAGGAAGAATAAAAATCTCAGAATCCTAACTTCTGTGATGGGGTAAATAATCCTGATTTACTCTCTTTGACACTGCCACTGTGATACTTTTAAGAAAATTCAAGATAATTCTCTGGAGACTCCATTAACTATAAAATAAAGACTTTTCCTTTAACAAATAAAAATAGAAAAGTTCAGACAGTACAAGAAACCAGCTACCTAACTTCTTTTTTTCTTCATTTTATGTATTTGGTACAGGGTCTCACTATGCAGCTTGGACTCATAGTGATCCTCCTGTTTGCAGCCTCCCCAGCGCTGGGATTATAGGCGTGCACCACCATGCCCACACTTGTTGTGGCTCAGCGTGCCCTGGGGGCAGGGCCAGTGCAGCATGCAGGAAGGGGGATTGAACCTTGGTCCCCACACTTGCCAAAGCAGGTGCTTGGTCTGCTGAGCTATCTCACTGGCCCTGAGCTAACTAACTTAGCAGGTATAGACATCATCATAATAATTATAATTCTGGTAGTTCTCTGTACCCAATACCAAGAATACTTAAAAATCTATACAATTTTAATATATTATAATGAACAACATTACATTTCTTAGAAAACTCTTAGAGACCATCTGATTAAGGAGCAGAAACAGTATAAGAAGGACAAGAAAGATGAGTGGGAACTGAGAGAAGACAGGAAAGAACAGAAGCAGACTGTAGAAGCAAGGGAAGAAGTGAACTCGCTTGACAGTAGACTTATCTGGGAATCCCAAGGTGCATGGAACCATTCTGTCACTCACCTAACACTGTGAGGCCAGTGACCCCAATGTTCTTGCCCCCTCTGTCTGGAAGGTTATTGACCAAACACTGGTAGGTGCCTGTATCTGACAGCTGTGTGTTATTAATAAAAATGGAGACATTGGTGGCTGGCATTGTGCCTGTAAAGCCTACCCTACCATGGAACTGGGGAGCACCGTCAAACATCTGTCCAGCCTGATAAAAAATGACCTGCAAAAGAAAGCAAAATAAATCAAACACCCGTAGTATCCCTCCTGGGCACTTAACAGTTAGCCATTTAGTAGACAGTACGGAATGTTCCTGCCTTAAATGTGGGAAAGGCTTACTTCCAGTTTATGACATGTGATTATCAGTATCTTTTTATCGCATATCTTTATAGGTATCTCAGGGCTTTGAATTCTCACATAGCAAGATAGAATAACAATTTCCCCTTATCTAATTCATCAGAATATAGGAAGTGTGTACTGATACTCTACATAAACCCAGAAATATTTTACCAATTCAAAACATTAATTATAAAATTAAAAGTTAAAAAAAATAGTATTAATGCTGTCATGATTACTAGGCCACAAAATGGTACATTATAGTTACAGACTGAATATAAATGTGTCATAAAAAGCAGATTCTCAAGTCCATGGTTATTATTCTTTTGTTGTTGTTGATTCAGGGTCTCATTACACAGTTCAGACTTGTAGTGATCCTCCTGTCATTATAGGCCTGTGCCACCATGCCCAGTTTCAGTGAGTGGCATCACGTGGGACTAGGAAGGTATTCAGTGCCAGGGATCAGACCTGGGTCCTTGTGCTTTCCAGGCACGTACTTAGACCACTGCTCCATCTCCCTGGCCCATGATTGTTATTCTATGTCAATGTCTAGTATCAAAGTGACCAGAATGGCATGTAAAAAAAGTCCTTTGAAGGGGCCAGGGAAAAGGCTCAGTGGAATAAGTGATTCCCTGGCAAGCTCAAGGGCCTGAGTTCAATCCCCAGCTCCACCAAAAAAAAGTCCTTTGAAGTAGCTTAGCTTCCATTTTCACGTACATTCTTTTGTGTGGCCCCTCTAACATACATAACACTCTGAGTTGCCTTGCACACCTACTTGTGAAATTAACTCAGAACACTGTACGTTACTATCTAACATTAATTCCAGTTGCCACTACTTTTTAAAAATACATACTCATGACCTGTTGAGTGACAAAATAGACCTGGCCTTTTCTGTGTTGGCATTTTCCTGATGGCAATGTCTTTTTTCTTTTAATTCTAGTTTTCTGCATAAAACTCTCAGAAGACTCACCTTAGCATGTTATAATTATAATGCTAAAGATAACAATAATGAAAGTCTTTCTAAAAAAAAAAATGACAGCCTCTTCTGATAATTCACAATAACACAGGAATTAAAACAGGAAAATAAGACTAAAAATATCACCTTATCCTTGAAATCAAAATCTACTCAGGATACTCTGCTACCCACCTCTTCTAAAAAGATTATTTCAGAGGCAGCATAGGACCCAACAGAAGTACCTGTTCAGGTTGGTGAGCATTGGAGAGAGGAATGACCATCCAAACGACATTGAGGTTAAGGAGGGCAGCGCTGGTAGAAAAAGTGCAGGGTAGGACTGCTGTTTGGCCCCGGGCCACCTGGATACTCCCAGGGCTCTCTGAAATTTCCAAGGACACTGCAGCACCTACAGAAGAAGGAACATGGAGGTCATGTGCTCACCTCTTCCTAACAGTCCAAGCCTTGTCAGAGAGGCCTGCATGTTTAACATGCAGTATCACTCTTATAATGGGAACAACTGACTTGATAGTTTTACTAAACCATGACTGCCACTGGATCAAGTAATAAAGGTGGCCCATCCCTTTACCTCTTGGAAAACCATAATTAGAAATATTTGAGCCAGATATGGTGGCGCATGAGTGGGGTCCCAACTATTCCAGAGAATAGGTCAAGAGAGTCACAAGTGCCAGGCAGCCTAGGAAGATAAATACAACCTTGTCTCAAAATAAAATTTTAAATGGACTAGGGGTATATCTCAGATGGAAATTGCTTGCTTAGCAGGAACAGGACCGCAGACTCAACCCCAAATACTTCAGGAAAAATAAAGAAAAAAAATATGAGCCACTTATTCTCTAAGACTCTACATAGCATTTGGCCAGATTCAAAAACAAAAACAACATGAGAGAATATTACCAGTAAAGTTTGCACACAGGTGATAAGTGGTGATGAAAATAAATAAACTGAATTTTAAAGTATCATTATTATAGCATTGCACAAATTGAATGCTTATATACAAGTCTAACAAAAAGTGTAGTATCTATATGCTTAAAAACTATAGAGAAGGAAATCAATAAAACTAAATAATCAGTGTTCATAAATTAAAGGATCTGATGTCATTAAAAGCCTAATTTTCCCCCTTGATTGACAGATTTAGAATAACTTCAATCAAGATCTTATTAGGCTTTTTGCAGATATTGGAACTAATTCTAAAATATAATGAAAGAAAGGCAAAGAACTTGGTCAACTAAAATCATACTGAAAAAACGAACAACGATGGTGAATTCACCATATGCGATTTTAAAATCTGTTGCCTGGCTATAGTAATCAAATCAAGACGGCAATAGCATGAACGCAGACCTACAGAGAAAAATCACAAGATTAAGACCAGTGAAACAGGTTTATGGTCAACTGCTTTCCAACAAAGGTTACAAGACAGCGTTTTCAACAAGAGGTGCTACAACAATTTGATAATATTATGGAAAAAGATAAAGAATATTTAGACCCATATCTGCAAGAATACCCAAGTCAACTCAGAATGTTCATGGACCTAAATAAAAGAACTAAAGCCATAAAAGTCTACAGAAAAATACAGAAGAAAATCTTAGTAACTATGAATTAGGCAGAGATCTTTAATATGTGAACATCATAAATTAAGAAATTTGATCTCCATAAAATTAAAAAAAAAAAAACTTTTGTGCTTCAAAAGATTGAAAAACAAAAAGTCAGGTGAGATAGCTCAGCAGACTAAGCGCCTGTTTAGGGACTGGGGTTCAAGCCCCGGTATTGCATGCCAGGCCAATCCCACCTTCTAGCACACTGAGCTGGCCCTTATTGGGCATGGCGGTGCACACCTATAATCCCACACTAGGAAGGCTGAAAACAGGAGGATCACTATGAGCCTGAGCTGCATAGTGAGGCCTTGTACCAAATACATTAAAAAACAGAAAGATTTAAGAAAATAAAAAGTCAAATCATATATGAGGAGAAAATATAAATCACGTCTATGATAAAAACGTACACCCCACATATACAAACAGCCACAATAATCCAATTAAAAAGACAAGATTAATTTAAAAGCGATATGAATTCTAAGGCCACAATACCACTGCACAGCCACTGGGGTGGCCACAATCGAGGCAGCTTCAAGTGCTATGAAGAGAGAACAAAGAGAGACTGGCCTCTCACACTTTGCCGGTACAAACACAACACAGTACACTCACTATGGAAAATAGCTGCAGTGTTTTTAAAAGGTTTGCATAAACATACCACACAACTCAGCAACACTATTTCCTAGGAGTCCAGTAAAATTAAAATATATGTCTTCAAAAAGACATGAAAGTTCACAGCAGCATTATTCAGCTCACACCCAAAATGCAAGTAATAGTAACATCCATCAACTGGCAAATGGATAAATAAAATACGGCACATCCATATAATTGAATGCTGATCAGAAACAAGAAGCATGCAAATACTGATACGTTCCTACATGGATAAACCTCTCAGAAATATGTTGCTAAATGAATGAAGTCAGATGTGTATTAATCAAATGGGATTAATAGGTGGGACCAACATACAAAACTTAAAATAAACATAAAGGCTTATTTCTAACCATGGTTTCAGGGAATTCCATCTCTGGCCAGCTGGCTCCCAGGCAGAAACATCACAGCAGAAGGGCATCACAGAGCCAAGCTGCTTAGCCCACAGCAGCCAGCGCATGGGGGAGCAGCACCAGAGAGGGGCAGACCAGGGACCTGGGACAGATCTGAGGGTCACGCATCAAGAGCCACCCGGACTAACCCCTCCTCCGTTCCTACGCCACGGTAACTATCACAAGATTTACACCCCCACAGTGTGTGATTTCACATAGCAAACCTGTCGAGCTAGAAGGCAAGAGTACAGATTGACACAAACAGACTCAGTGGGAGGTTTTAGGGTGATGGACATTTTCTAAAATCAATTTTTTTTTCAGTGTTTTATTTCAATAGATGCAGTTTTATTTTTTTCTTTACCTCTTTCAATTTTTCAATGTTCTGTATCCTAAACAAAAGAGGGGGCTGATCAAATTCCAACAACCTACTTCATTTTGAAAAGGAAAAAATTTAAAATAAAAAATGAATAAATAAAAGGAAAAAAAGAGCCAGACATAGTTGTGTACACCTGTAACCCCAGGATCCTGGGGGCATGGGGCAAGATTCCAACTTTGTGCCCAGTCTGGACAACCGAGCAACTTAAAAAAAGAGTCATCTAGTCTCAAAATAAAAGGTCTGGGGAGGCCCTAGCTTCAGTTCCCAGTTGGGAAGAGAGGACACGAAAATTTAACATTTTAAATTATGATCAAGCAGTGTAGCAAGCAATAAACGGCAGAGCACAAACGGCTTATGGAAGTATCTATGTTACAATGATTAGATGTTTATAATAAATGCCACTTTATTGATATGCTTTCCTCTCCTGCTGCATAACTCAGGGGCTGTGTAGAACTCTGAGTGAGACAGTGGCCAACAAGTGACCTTTAGCGATGGTGAGTTCTCATTTTGCTCTATAAGCTTCCACCCCACCAGAAGGTAGATACCTGAAGATGGTTTTGAAAGACCGATCGCCCCCTCCACAGGCCCGCAGACTCTGGAGCTCCAGGACAGGAAGTACTCCTACAGCTTCTCCCAACTTGCAAATTATGTATCCTGGACTGACAGCCCTGCCCAGTTTAATACCTGCTCAAGGTCTAGGGAATTGAAAGGGAGGGAGGTCGAGGAACTAGACCTTGGTGGGAGGTAGAGGAAGCCAGACCGCCTAAAATCAAATTATTGATTGTACAACTGGAACTTTAGTAGAAGTTTTGCTGAATTTTAAATTTTGAAACATAAATTATATCTCAGTATTATTGCTAAAAATTTAAATGAAATAGTGGCTCACCAGAGCCAACTTCTGCAAAGTGAAAATCAATAGTCACCTATCTTGCAAACAATGCCTGCCTCTCATCATGAACTCCACGGAAGTAACAGGAGCCTAAGATAAGGATCAGAGAAACTAGGCAAAGCAGCTATTCTGAGTCAGGAAAAACATATGCAGTTCATGGTAGAGTGTCAAACTGTTTTATTCTGAAGTGACAATATTTCAATTTTCCCAAAAAAAGTAAGACTATAGAACACTATCATGATTACAAGTAGTTTTTAAATTGTACATAACACCTTCCCTCTATGGAACTTTATGTTCTTTATACACAGCCTGTACATGGTTTGCAGAAGCTAAATTTAGAGAATAGAATATTTCATCAAAGAGAAACTGGATATAATAAAAGCACATCTTATACATGTATGGAAATGTCACAATAAAGTAAATGTTTATCATGAAAAAAGCAAGCCATCTGTGACAAAATATAAAGCACTTGACAACATAAGAAAAAGTCTCTAAGTTATGTAACATTAGAAGAAGGCTCTACATTTTAAAAAGGAAGTTGAAAGAACTTCAAGGGTTAGAGGAAGAAAAAGATGGTTATTTGATGTAGCAGGCAATCGCGTCTTGGCCTTTGATTATGATCAAGCAGTGTAGCAAGCAATAAACGGCAGAGCACAAGCGGCTTATGGAAGTATCTATGTTACAATGATTAGATGTTTATAATAAATGCCACTTTATTGATATGCTTTCAAGAACAGGTGAGGGGGCTGGAGAGATAGCTCAGAAGTATCAGTGTCTGCCTGGCAAGCACAAGGACCTGGGTTTGATCCCTGTTACCACATGTTATGCCCACTCTGGAACCCCTAGAGCACAGTAGGCCCCAAAATCAGGTGTGGTGGTGCACACTTATAATCTCAGCACTGGGGAGGCTGAGAGAGAAGGGTCACTACTTGTCTGAACTGTGTAGCAAAACTTTGTATCAACAAATTTTTAAAAAATGGTTTTAAAGAATAGGCGTGGAAGCAAAACTGGCAACAGATCTCCATTACTGCCTTCTTCAGACAAAACTCCACAGCAGAGATGAAGGAATTGTTGCCAGTCTGTAGTGGGTACATCCATCCTCCATCTTCAATTCATTAACTTCGGCAGCTCACATACATCTTCACGTATTTTGTGAAAATGGCCACTCAACTCAGAATGAAAGAAAAAGATGTCAATGGGAAGAGCTACCAAAGTGGGCCAAGCAGAGGACCAGAGTATGTGCAGGATGAAGGTGGAGCTGGAGACAGAGCGGGCCTCCTAGCAAAGAATGGCTCTGAGAGCCAGCAGGAGCCTAGAGAAGCCACATTTACACCAGGGCTGATGCCTGAAATCCTGAGCTCTGAGATAGCTGTAGAAGAAATATTCCAGATGAGTTGCTTCTACAACTTCTCAGGATGAAGCTGGACTACTGGAAGCCAGATCCTGCATCTCATGTATATGGTATCAAACAAGAAGTACTGTTGCTTCATCTGTATAGCAGGGCTTAATGTTGTCCCCTACACTGAACAAACATGATGAGGGAAGTAATGGCTGCAAAGACGGCCCTGACTGCTATTGCTAGCTAACATCTGGGGTGCACTGACTCACTTAATCCTGTAAGGTATCTTCTGACAGTATTT
Source organism: Ctenomys sociabilis (assembly GCA_004027165.1). Taxonomy (NCBI): domain Eukaryota; kingdom Metazoa; phylum Chordata; class Mammalia; order Rodentia; family Ctenomyidae; genus Ctenomys; species Ctenomys sociabilis. Next base: position 27,604 of record PVKA01004256.1, read on the forward strand.
TCATTGTAGGAGACAAATGAACCACTTCAAGGTCATATAATCACAGAGCTAGAAAATGGTATTGTCAACTCAAAGCCAGGCACCCAGTCTACAGAAAATGTACCCTTAACTACTATGTATAGCACAGAAAATCATTCCATAAATATCTATTATCATCACTATTGTATTATACATTACTTAAGAATAGAACAGACTTCATATACAGACATAATATGAAAATTCCCTGCTTTCAGATCTATACACCATTTTCACTTGGTTTTATCCTCTTCTTCCCTCCTGTACAATCAGATGAGTTTATTGTGGGGAATAAACCCCTTACATAAGTACTGAATTCTATGTTCTAGGCTCCTTTACAGTAATGTCACTGACTTCCTCTTCCTTGTATGTTCCTCTCTCTACACTGGACTTTGTCATAGCATTTAAGCATTCGAGTATTTCAATTTAAAACTCCTACCTTCTTGCACCTCACTGCCTATGTCAGAGCCTCCCACTTTGATTCTTTAGTCCATCTTTTCAAAAAATTGCTGGTACTCCCTTGCTTTGGGGACTTCTTCCCCATTCAGTTTTCAATCCACTCTTGCCCCCACCACTTCTTAAAAATAGCTCCTCCTGGGCTTCCAGAGTTTCTTCTGGCTACATGGTACTTTGCTATCATCCCTGAACTCACAAAAGCATGTCCCGTAGGTGAGATTCTCCACTCCTTTCCCCTTGCTTCAGTGTTAGATTACACAACTGACTTTCTTCCCATCTCTCTGGACATTTCTGTCTCCTGCACTGTTTCCCCTTTCCATGTTGCTTCACATGTTGGTACTCCTAAGAGGGCTGATGTAATCTCTTATTCTAAACTTTCTCCATAGAACGTCATCTATGTTCATGAATTCAATTCTTATGTGCAGGTCAGTATCTTCTAAGTTTATCTCTCTAACCTACATCTCTCTCCATATATTCAGTTGCTTCCTAGATATCTCCATGTGGCTATCTCAAGGACCTCAAGTCAACTTGTCCAAGATTAAATCCTTCCTTTCCATCTTTACCTCCCCTGTATACACTTTCTGATGTTCAATATGATAATGAACTGATTAAACCTGAATAATTAAGACATTAAAAATCATTCTTCTACTCTCTCATCAACTCCTAAACCCAACCCATAATCTAATTGGATCCATTTTATCCACCAGATTTCTTTTGACTTCTTCAATCAGGACCTGTGCTCTCTTCTCCTCCATCTTTCCTCTGTCTGGTTTGCTTTCATCCAAACAAGAAGCTTTTAACTTTGTAACTTACTCATTTTATTAGCTCGATTATCAGTTTCTTATGGGAAAATCTCCCCAGAACTCTCAATCTGGGACAAGGGTTCATGAGCCATAAACTACCCAGTCTGGTAGTTACATTTTCATAAATGTACTTATATAACATATATTCACCAGAAGGCCTAAGGAAACAGCCAATAGAAGCTCAATAACATAGGTTGCTAAACTGACATAATTCCTTCAGTTTCTACCTATAAATACTAAAGTCCAAAAATGTAGGTCTAAAGATTAGGTCTAAAGATCATTGCCTTAGGTCTAAAGATTAGAATTTGTATCTCCTGGTGTATAATAAAGTATGCAATGCCAAACTCCCTCTGCTGATAATGTCTGAGAAAACAAATGAGAACAGTACTATCAACTGTATTATATATAATTAGGGTGATATTTCTCTTTTTTAATTTTTTAATTATTTATTCACTTATTTATTGGTTCCAGGTTGTCTTATTTTGTTTTGTTTGTGGAACCAGGGATCGAACTCAGGCCTTTGCATGTGCCAGGCAAGCGCTTATTCTACTGCGCTATCTCTCTGGCCCCTCATTTAATTATTTGGTACAGGATCTTGCTATGCAGCTGGGACTCACAGTGATTCTGTCTTAGCCTCCCAAGCACTGGGATTACAGACAAGTGCCATCATGCCTAATCTCACTCACTATCTCAGCACGCCCTGGGGCTGAGGCCAACACATCATGCCAGGTGCCTACCCAAGCAGGTGTTTAGTCTGCTGAGCTCTCTAGTCTGCCCTCAGCCCTGATATTTCTTTACAAATATGATAATAAGCAATAAAATTTCAATTAATTTATAAATATACATGCTCTATCCTCTCCCACATAGAAACATCTCACATAAAGACTGATTTTATCTACCAGGATTATAAGAAAAGTCATCTAAGACCTTAAGATTTCATACATGAGATACCAAAGAGTATTTTAATACAGATTAACCCGGGGAATGCATATAAGCTGAAAACTGTTATATAACATCAAGGATATACAGGCAGCAAATGAATCAAGAATTAAAGCTTGTAAGGAGACTTGGTGGAGACAATTTTTAAGTCAGCACTGTGATGCACTGAGCCCATCCCATGCCCACCTTGCAGAAGGCCTATATTCCCTCCAAATAACTTATGAGTATTTCCTATGGTGAGATGAGAGCACACTAAAGAGAAGGTGTGGGGTCATCTTGTGTTCTTCCTTTTTTTTTTTCTTTTATTTCAGGCGTTAATTCTGATCTGAGTTCCTCTACACCTTTCTGCTGTTGCTTCTTTGCTTTGGACTCTGTTGATTCATCCATTTCAGCTGAGCTAGTGTCCTATGCACTTATTGGTAGGCTCAAGACCTGAGATTGCATTTTGCTCCTTGACTTTGTCATTTTGTATAGCACTGACCTCTGACCTTAGGTGTAGAGTTTTGGTAGTTACAACCTTAGCGCATAATGAGATTTGGTTGCCAGTCTACTAAGTTTGAGATTATCCAGTTATGCCTGGCCTGGATCTAGCTGTTATGTTCAGTTCCTTTTTGCTGCAGCCCTTCTGGTACAATTGTGAGCCTGTGGTTCCCCTCTGTTGTGTCCCTGGCCCAGAGAGCACTGAGGAGCACAGAAGCTCTCCCACATACTCACCAGGCAGGGCACATGTAGATCAGGTGCCAGAAGAGTCACAGAACTTCTCACTAGCTCGGCGGGTTTGGGGGCAGGGGCTCCGAGGAGTTGCAGGGTGGGACTAGTTGGGGTGAACTACCTAGAGAGTTAGCCTTAGAATGTCTCATTGGCTCAGAGGTCTTGGAAGCGGGGCCCAAGAGATCTTCCTAATGAGCTCCATTGAAGCAAGACAGAGACCTCTGGATCCCCAAACCGTATGTCCTTGACATTCAGGGAATGTGTGTCTGTACATGAACACATGCACACGTGCACACACAGACATGCACATATGTGTTATGTATGTATGTTTGTGTAAAAACGAAGGTTTCCTTGCTTTATTTTCAAAGTTAGAGTAGTCAGAAAAATCGAACAATCCACTCAGTTTTCATCTAGGGAAAGAATTACTTTTTGGATAAATTTAAAGAGAAAGAATTACTTTTTGGATAAATTTAAAGATATGTATGAGATAAAGTAATGTTGGTTTGGGATTGCATTTTGGTGCTCTTTTATCAACTGGACTCATTAATTATTAATCAAACTTATTATTTCTTAGTGCAAAGAGGAGTCAGTATCTCAGTATCTTATACATTTTAGGTGCTTAATTTTTAGAAAAAATTCTATTGTATGAAGAAAAATCAACAACCCTATTTTATTTTTGCTTTGCTTTTCTCATTGTTGAGGCAAAATACCCAACTCCCAATGTTAATGAAGAAAAGGTTCATTTTGGCTCACAGTTTATAGAGGTTTCCATTGGTTGGCTGGCTCCACAACCTGGTGGCATGCCAAAGGGCATCAAAGACAAGAAACAGTTCACGCTGAGCAGAAGGCAGAAAAGCAGTAAAACAGGAAGGAAGCAACGAGCTTCGGCAGTAACCTTCTCTTTCTTATATTCTATCCTGGCTACACGTCCTTAGGGCAGGTAGCACTCAAACCCAGGGTAGGCCTTTCCATTATGCACACCCAGAACTACGCCCGACCAATTAGTGGGCTAATTTAGTAGTCAGATTCCCTTCATGCCAGATCACACTCCAGATCCAGCCATCTCTGAAAGCCACACCTATGATCACATGAGGCGTTAGAGGGACATCTAGACAGAAACCATAACATTTTCAGAGTATATTTCCATGTTTGAAATCTAAGTAAGAATTTAAACTTTCATGATAAATATTGGATTAAAAACTCACTTAAAACATCTTACAATTTGCAATTTTACATGTCAAATGAATAATTCAAGTGATGAACTTAGAGCATTTTGCCAGCTTGAATCTTTTTTTAGTATTTTCACTCAAGAAAAAATTAAGTCAACTCATGAATTCTGAATGACTTGTAGCAATTAAGTAAAAAAGACATGAGGTACATGGACATACTTCCTCCAAGGAGTTGAAATCATAAATTACACCTGTATATACTCACTATTTAAAGAGCTAGTCTCAAAGATTTAAAGTAAGAAGAAATTCACAACATCACATAAGCACATATTAGAGGAAAAGAAGCTAGTAGAGGAGAGTCCTTAAAAATCCTGAGAGGAAAAAAAAAAAAGGCCTCAGAGGGATCATCCATACTAGAAGATGAGAACAATGACATTCTATATTTTGCCTCCTGGTGACTCAAATAACAGAAATCTCCCTGTAAAATGTAGCAGAACTAGATATAATATTATTGTAATTTTAAACAACATTTTCCCTTCATGTTTGAACAAAAATTTATTTAGATGAATTGGTCTATCTTAATACTTTATAGTCTTTTTAAAAACTTTATTTAAACTGAAAGTGTGCTAAAGTAAACTATATTTTGGCCTTCGACATAGTTCTACATTAAATGATGATTGATAACAGGTTAATTTCATCAATGTAGATGGCTGTATTACAAACAAAGCATCTGCACTAATAATCAATTCTCAGTAGCTCTGTTAAATCCCTATTTTATACTAAAATACTTAAATCCCGTATTACATACTATATTTTACTGTTGCTATACAAAGACAGACCATCATAAACTTGCAAATCCTTATTTTCTGGCATAAGCATTATACTCATTATACAGTCTGTGTTCCATAGCATTATACTCCTATGGCATGACATATCCCTGTTAGATGCTATTTTAATGTCTTCTTGTTGACTGCTCTCCTTCAGCTATAAACATTCCTCAGGTACCACCACAAGGGCAAAAGCATGCCAAGGGACCTGATTGAAGATGTGGACTCCTGTGGTGTAATTCCAAAGCACGGGCCAGAAGAGGTAAAGGTACAGAGAGATGCACAAAGTCTCATACTGGGCCAGAGTTCACCGTGTAGATATAATTACTCCTCTGCTTTGTAACTTTGCAAAGAGTGTATCTGTGGATGGTTGGATAGAGAGATATACAAACAGATGGACAGACCAACAAAAGGACACACAGATCAATACCTATCTATTTATCTCATTTCTTCATGCCAGAGCATGAGTATTAAGGTGGTATTTACTCAGCACCATCTCCTAACACCTAGTATAAAACTTAATAAAACCATCTTCTGTAAATTTCCCATTATGACCACTCTCTCCTGACCATGTAGGTATGGGGTCAGCTATTCTATTCCTTTCTACAGAAGAGCCCAAGACTGCAAGGCAGAAGTAAAGCAGTGGCCAAGAATAATTAAAGAATAATAGACTTCCATAAACCTAGTGGCAGATGATTTTCATACGTATTTTTGGCCCACATTATGTGACCCACTCTGTTTTTAAATAATGTTTTTCCGTATTTAAGACACAGTCTACAGGGTCTCACTACACAGATAAGACTCAGTGATTCTCCTGTTTTCAGCCTCCTAAGAGCTGGGATTACAGGCGGGTGCCACCATGCCCAGTCTCAATTGCTGTTTTAGCGTGCCCTGGGGGCGGGGCCTGCACAGCGTGCTGAGGCTTGAACCCCACCACTGTGCTCTGCCTAACCAGGTGCTTTAGTCTGCTGAGCTATCAGATGGCCTTTAAATAATTTTGAGTTACTTAAATTAATACAAAATTCTAAGTTACCAACCTATCTCAAAAGATAATACTTCACAAGACAAATAATTTGAGTTCCTTCAGACAAAGCATGAACCCTCCATAATGTTACAGCTCCACTACTCCCTATTGTCCCACAATTTAACCAAGATTTTCTGCCTGATTCATAGGGGCATTTATGTTCAAACCACTTAAAAAAAAAAATAAGTGATTTATGTGGCTGTGATTAGTGGTGAAGGAGAGTACAAAAACAGAACAAAATTTTGCAATGTTATAACGGAGATAATGCTGTATCCAGTGGCAGCTCTTGAAACTCTTAAGAGAAGAACCAAGGAGGATGAAGAAAAAGAAGAGTCAGAATACAGAAAGATGAGGTCAGCTGGAGCCCCCTCTCCTCATGAGAGAAAATGAACTGCTTAAGGATTGCAGCTCAGTTATTTATAAACTTGGGAGGTTGATGTCAATTTTAACCCCTCTGCCTACCAACTTGTTTCCCTGGCTAGCCTCAGCACCTGGCATTCTCAGAGCTGGGATAGCTTGTATACAAGGCTTTCCTCAAGCTCTCCAGTTTTCAGCACTGGCCTTGCTTTAATCGTGCATGTGTGACCCATCTCCAGCTTCAGCCACTCCTCACAACATGATACTATTACTGTTACCATACATCAGATTCTCCACAAACAAAACAGAAAGAATAAATCCACCACGGCTTATGACAGATCTGATTTGCATCCTAGCTACCAGTGCCTGCACCCAGAATCAGCACTTGACTGAGGAGAGTCACCTATAGCTAGTGGACGGCTTGCATCCTAATGCCCATGCCAGAAGACACATCAAATACAGCTGTGCCTGGAAAATCCAACAGGACCTTCCTCTTGACAGTCTGAGAAAGCAGTATAAATGAAGAGAGAACAAGTTCACTACAATGGGGATAAGGAAGGATATTAAATTATGATAAAGAGGTCAATAAATCAAGAACCTAACAGTTCTGTTACACACCTCTTTAGAAGTTCATACAGCTCTCCTTATTCCCAGAGAGCTTCAGAGTTCATGAAGTAAAATCTTCCAGATTGAGGGAGAAAAAATTGCTAGAGCTTAAAGTACTTTTCTGTCATTAATTCATAGAACAAATAAATGAAAATTATAAAAACACAAAAGACCTGAACAACACAGTAAACTTAACATACAAGAATTTTAGACTTTACTCAAATCTTAAGATACTCTACTCAACAGCATAGAATAAACACAATTTTAAAGGAGACTTGAAACATTCAACAAGAGGGGCCACATCCTCTAAAATACATGTTAACAAACTTAAAAGAATTGAACTGGGGATATAGCTCAGCAGCACAAGCACCTGGCCTAACAAGCACAAGTTCCTGAGTTCAATTTCTAGTACCTCCCCACCCCAAAAAACAATTAAAATCATACAAAGAATGTGAATTAAACTATAACTCAACTAACAGAAACAAATCTTGAAAGTCATTCTTACAGCTGAGATCTAGAATGTTCCCCAAAAGACTCATCTACTCAGAGGCTGAGCTTTTGGAAGGTGACTGAATTGTGGGAGTCCTCTACTCATCAGTGAGGTAACCCATTAAAGAGTACAGAGCTAAATGTGTTGTTAGGAGGTGAGGTTTGGTCAGGAAAGGCAGGCCATGGCAGTGTGGCCTGGAAAGGCACCTCTCCCACCACAGCTCTGCTTTGCAGCTGTCCCCTGCCAAGCTCCTCCAACCTGCTGCTTCTCCCTGGGAGTGCACCAACCATGCATGGACTGAGAACTCAAACTGTCAGCCAAAGTAGTTCTCTTCTTTAAACTGTAGCTGTCAGGCACTGTATCCCATTGACAGGAAGTGACCAAGGCAGTCATCAAATATTCATGAAAACCTCACTTCTAAGCTAGGCATGGTGGTGCATGCATGTAATATCAGCACTTGGGAGGGTTAGGCAAGAGGGGCTCCTCAAATTAGAGGACAGTCTGGAAAACAAAGTGAATACAAGGTCAGTCTGAATTGCTGAGATTCTGTCTTAAGAAACCGCATCCATTACTGGTGTCCTTGCTAGTGGAATAAGACAAGAATAAGAAATAAGAGGTACAAAGACCAGAAAATAGAAGTAAAACTGTATTTACTTTCAATAAAACAATCATCTACATTGAAAATTATTTCAAACCTATAAAAAAGCAAATAATCCTAATAAATAAGTTGCCTACAGCTGCAGAAATCAAAGTCAATATGCAGATATCAATTATAAACCTATATAGTAATAAATAACAAATCTTAATATAAAACAGTGCCTATTATAATAGGATCAAAACATGAAATAGAGATAACTTTAACAAAATATCTATAAATCCATACAATGAAAATTTAAAAACTTAACAGAAATTAAAAAACTTAGAGGAAAAATGTTGTAATTAATTAAAAGGCTCAATACTGTTAAGATATCAAGTCTTTTCAAATTTATTAATAAATTTAATACAATTGAAAACAAATTTTCAGTGAGCTATCAAGCTGCTTCCTAAAGGACTGTGCAAAAATGAAGATTAGAAGAGTCAAATTTTGAAAAAGAAAAAAGTGTTTCAATTACAATGTCTGATTTAAATGTTTACAATTCAACAAGACCATAATCTAGTAAGATAGTAAATATAAAAATATTTATACAAAGGAAGAAATTTTTATATAAAAGAAAGATAACTGCACTGTTACTTCTATTAGTAAGTATAAGCAAACATGATAATGTGGAGACAACCATATACATAGTCCATAGTCAATAGATAATTCATAGTCAATTAATTCATATGTAATCACTTAATTATAATAAAAGTATCAAAGCTATGCATTAGGGAAAAGACACCCTTTTCAAAAAAAATTGAGTTAGAAAAAAATGGCTTCTGTGTACCATATGACTTTGACATAGAAAAAGACTTCTGGATAAGAAGCAAATGCATGGAATATTTACAAAGTAAAATATCAGACTACATCAAAATTAAGGTTCTTGTTTTCAAAAGACATTATTAAGAAAATAAAAAATATAAACCACAGCTTGAGAGAAAATATTTTCAAAAGTATCCGGTAGTTGTTTCTTCTATAATATATAAATCTAATGACCTACTAAGACAAACAACCTGATTTTTAAAATATATACATTGTGTATATTGGAAAATACACAAGTATGAAAAGCTGCCCACTCATTAGTCTCCAGGTAACTTAAACTACACAAATATACTAGAAAACATTATATTTTCACAGTTTCTTGCAAACTTAGTTGTATACCTAACAATACAATCTAGTAATTCCAATCCTGGATATTTCTCCAAGAAAAGTAAAAATACACCTTCACAAAAAGAGCTGTATATAAATGATCACAGCATCTTTATTCATAATGGTCAACAACCTATCAACTCAAACATGCATCAATTAATGGCTAAAGCAACTGTGATACAACCATTCAGTGGAATAATACTCATGAGCAAAACAGAATGAATTACTGGTATGTGAAACATGGATAAATATCAAAGCCACTGTCATGAAATAATACAGAAACAAAGCTATAAACCACACACATCCATTTCTTGAAAAATACGTACCATGGAAAAGTCAAATCTGTGAGGGTAGAATACAAATCAGTGGTTGCCAGGTGCTGGAGTGGGGGCTAAAGAGTAGAGTGGAGCAGAGAACGGCTACACAGGGACCCAAGAGGACACCTTGGGTGACAGCAATAGTCTACATCCCAGTGGTGGGATCATAAGACTGAAAGTCCATGATAAAAGGCAATAAGCCAGATACCTGACAAAAAGAACGTTATGGTGTATAAATTATATTTGGCTCAATTAGGTATTTTTTGGAATAAGAATTTTTGAAAACTCACAAAAACACTGACATATTTAAGGAAATGAGTTAAAGATTAATGTCCCAGACAAACAGACAAAGCTTGTGATACCAAACTGGCTGATGAGGAAATCACTGCCATTGCCCTGTCCCCAAACCCACCAGGCCAGAACCTTATTGCAGCTGCTACTAATGCCAGTTCTGGATCAGACACTCAGTCCCTCAACACTATCATCTAGAAAGCTGCACTCCTGTGCTATGGTCCATGCCAGCAGCAGAATGCTGTCACAGTCTCAACCCCTTCTCTTCTGTAGCACATTCTAGGGGATCTCTGGCTGGTGGGCTGGAGTCTCGGCTGCACCACAAGAGGCCAGAATTCTGAGTAGTCATGACACAGAGGAGCTACGCCAAAGTAGAAATTTCTCCACATATAAAATTAGGAGACAAGTATTGACTATAGAAAACAATAAATGAAAACAATAAAAACTATCATTCTCTCCTCTTGCTCACCTCTGCTAATGCTATCAGTGTCCAGGCCTCCCTGCAGGCTTTGCAAGGTGGAAAACCTGAAGCTCCTCATGGATCCCATCTCTTTCTGATCTCTCCAGGGAGGGGCACCTGTACTCCCTGAGAAGAGGGGACCTGTGCTCTGCTTGGCTTAGAAAATGAAGAAAAGAATAGCCAAGAAACCCATCAAAGGCAGCTGTACCAGGATTCGCCATGTACCACAAGGCATGCAAATGGCAGAGCAGTAAGACTTCTGAGGACCCTGAGGCTTAATCAAGGGGAAGGAAGTTCACAGTTTCTCTACAGGAAGTCAGGATTCTCCAGAGTTTGAGCTCTGCAGTAGAGAAAAGTAATTGACGCTAGATTTCTTACCACATGCATAAAAGGGGGGTTCATAATGAGAGCTGATTTTAATTAAGAAGAATAAAGGAACAGTCTGTTCTTAAAAATCTCTGAGGAGCCAGGGAATGATGAAAATAATTTAATGATTATACTAAGGATTAGATGAATTTTTTCTTTGATTTTCAATACTTTTCAATTTAGAAACAAAGCAAGGAAAGGAGTAAGAAGACAAAACTTACAAGCTATTTGTTCTATTTCATGACTGTCTTGTACTCCAATGGTTCATGCCTTAGCTGAGTCAGAACTAGTAAGAGGTTGGGCGTTTTCAGGGAAAAAAAATTTTAAATTTCCTTGCTGCTTAGCTTTCCAAAGAACTTCTGAAAAATCTAGACTTTTAACTTGAATAATGACACAGCTGAAGGGTGTATTTTTCTTTCCTGGTTTAGTTTTACTTTATTTACAGAGTCTTTTACCTGCCATTCTAGTAGGCTTTCCTGACATGGTGACGCTGCAGTTGAATGTCCCTAACTGTCTGGATACCAGATTGAAGACTTATATTGGGAAATGCTATCTAGAGCTTCCAGATGGCAAGAGGCCAGATAAATGGCCTCTGCTGTTAAACATAAGCACGTACTCCCAACTTCCCCACTTGGTGAGTGCAGCCCCACTTGGCTCTAATGAGCAAGCTCCATTTGTTTAATGAAGCATTCATATGATAAAAGTGGCTAAATCAACAAGTAGAGCTATTTATGAACAAATAAAGCCATCTGAAACCATCAGGAAGGATGTTATATTCTGAAACCATTTTGTTTAAAATCATACTCCAACTGAACTCTTATTTTCTTCACCAATAACAGTGCCTCTTTTTAAAATGAACGCTATTTTTAATTTTTTCCTTGATTTTCTGGCTATGTTTGTATCAATACTAGTCTTTCCCTATTTTTTTATTTTAGAAAGGGTCTACAGGGTCCCACTACATAGATAGGACTTGTAGTGATCCACCTGTGTTCCCACCTCCCAAGAGCTGGGATTACAGGCATGCGCCACCACACCCAGGCTCAAACACATATCTCAGCATGCCCCGGGGGCGGGGTTAGCAGGGCAGGCTGGGGATCAAACCGAGACCCCTGTGTCTGCCCAAACAAGCACTTTAATCCTCTGAGGTATTTGGCCAGCCCTAGACTAACTTTTAACTAGTATAAAGCATTATCAGACTCCATAGCATAAAAAAGTAAGAGATTTTAAAATACAAAAACTGGAAATTTGGGTATTTATCCTTCCTGAAACTCTTAGACATCTAAGAACCAGGACAGGCATAATCAGGCTCTAACAATGAATGGGCACACGTTCCCTCACCTCCACGCCTTGTTTGATCTGACCATTATCTGGCTCTTCACACAGTCTTGCACACTTTCTCCCACTGTGGACTTCGTTCAGGTTCAGCAACACACTGAGCTGTCCCACTTCATGATTTGTAATACACATGCCCTTAACTTAAAACAATACACATACATACATGCACCTAGTTTTTGTGTTTGAGACAGGGTCACACTATGTAGTCCAGGCTGGCCTTGAATTTGCTGTGCAACCTGGGCTGTCCTCAAAACTCATGACCTTCCAGGATCAGTCCCTTGAATGCTAGAACTAACAAGTGTGTACCACCATACCCAGCCATATACCTCCTCTTGATTCCTCTAACTCCTATCCTTTTTTTCTTTTTGCACATAGAAGAATTTAATATTTTTTGAAAACACAGATTAAGTCTTTCTTTACCATGTAGTTCTTCGGCTGAAATCCTATACATTTATCACTCTACTCTTCAACACGATTTTAGCATAAAGCAATTCAACAGCCTTATAAAAAAGATTTATATCTGGCGGGCCAAATAGTTCAGTGGATTAAAGAGCCTGCAAGCAGACTCAGGGGCCAGGGGTTTGATCCTGGGTCTGAGGTACCAGCCCCACCCTTGCCCCCTGCTTCTGGGGTGCACTGAGATGGCAGTTGAGACTGGGTGTACTGGTGCACTCCTGTAGTCTCAGCTGTTGAGAGGCTGTAAATACTTAGATCAGTATGAGTCTGATCTAGTAGTGGGACCCTGAACACCCTGTCAACCCTTCCCTAAAATTAAAAAAAAAAAAAAAAAAAAAGTCTTCGTGAAGTCTAAACTCCTGTTACAATGAAGACTTACAAAGTACCTTAAAAAATATCAATTAACTTCAATATTGGTGAAGTTTTGATTTTCATCAAATGTAAAATAACAAGTATAGCTTGCTTCACTACTCAATGACTGATTCTATGTTTTGTTCTTGAAGGTGAAATAATTTTAGAGATACTTTTTTTTTTTACTTTGGTCAAATATTTATTTGGTTTTTTTTGTTTTGTTTGTTTTTAAGTTTTGTTTTATTGAAGTACAAATATCAATGAGATAGTTTTAAGATACTTTGACAAGATGGATTTGATAAATTAATACATTGCAAACTTCATAATGTTTTGGTATCATAGAAGGTGCATACATGATATTATACTTACAGACATTATTACACCATATGTCTCTTATCAGTAAATAAAGAGAGTGTAGCTGTTTGCATATCTTATTTTTCATACCTGAATTACATCAAAGATTCAATAATTAATACTTTCTACCTTGTTATTTTCCTAGTGGTTGTGTGTAGTACTAGAAGCCGACATAATATCCTGTCCAACCACCATTAGTGCAAATCTTGCCTCTCATAGAATTATGTAGAAGTACAGCGTTATCTATCCCAACTGTACTGTCCATACACAAACATCATGATTCTTCCTTTCTATACCCCTTCCTTTGTCTACACCTGTCAAAGATGGGCACTCCATTGTCATTCAACTAACTTAGGTGCTTGAACTCCACTTGTTGAGTTCTAACTCCTTTCCTTGCTTCAGATTTCAAACTCTCACCGACTTCTAGAACAGGTTATAGGTTCCTTTTAAAAACTTTCAAAGTACATTGAAACTCCAGGACGCCCCCAATTCTCTTAAGCTACATCTTTCCCACTTAATAAATTGTAAGTACAAAGTGCACAGCAGGTCCTACTACAGACTACAAACTACAAATAAGTAGTAACTGAATCTGATCTCATAACACATTAAATGCCAATAGATGGTCTAAGTACTGTTCAAAATACTCAACATGAAACTTAATAATAAACAAGCTGGGAAGTGGGATGATTATAAATCACATTTACACACAGAAGATACTGAGGCCCAGAGGTAGAATCAGAACACAGCCCAGCGTCCAGGGCCCTTCATAACCTTTACTCCATATAGTTGCCTAGTGTTAGGGAAAAGAGACTTAGAATTCTGGTGCAGTAGCTGACTAGCTGGGTATTCTTGACACAGTACTTCAACTCTTTGAGGTTTAGTGTGTGTGTGTGTGTGTGTGTGTGTGTGTGTGTGTGTGTGTGTGTGCGCGCGCAGGAGGTTAAAATGTATAAAAATATCCACCTCACAAGGTCATTTTTTTAAAAGTATACATTAAACTGCATGGCACAAAGAAGGGCTTCATAAGTAGTAATTGAATCTGATCTCAGAAAAATAGTTATAAGCAGTAAGAAACCAGAACAGAATAAAATAGTACAATTTACCTCAACACATAATTGTCCCAAAAGCACAACATTTCTCAAGAAAAGTTATGGTCATGATCTTCTTTTGACACATGCCTACAGTTCTCTTAATCATATGTTAGGTGAAAGCTTAATCTTGGCATATGAATTATTATACCCTCCATCCTCAAGTAAAAAGCCAAAAGATGGAATACCTGCCATGACAAAGCAGTAGTGAAATTTACTGATGAAATGCAAAGAAAAAATTAAAAGAAAACTTTACAAGACAAAAATTGAAAGAAAATATGGTAAGTCTAAAGGAAATAAAATAGTGCAGAAGGACTAAAAGTGAGGTAATAAAGGACAGGAGGCACTGCACTGTCAACAGCATCTGATCCACTGATTAATGTTATTTCTAAGCAGATTAACCAAATCCCAACTGTTCTACATCAGGTTCTTTCTTTAAGCCTTCCTTCCCTCACATTAGCAAATAAAAAATAAATAACTGAAACAGAAAAGACAGAAGGCAAAAACCACCCACACAACACAGAAGTGTGCCGAATTGACAGTTCAGTGCCTGCCATGAAATGGTGAAAGGGACAAAGCTTCAAAGAAGTGGAGGAGCAGAGAATCAGCTTCTCTGGGGAGTTTCTGAAATGCAGAACTGAGCCACCCTCCCTGGGCACCAGGCTGCAGTACTGAAGATCAATCATCACACCAGGGCAGAGCAGCGGAGCACACAGAGCGGGAGGGCCCAGTGGGGGCAGTTCGTCTGCCCTAGATACGGACAAGGACTTACACCCTTATCGAGCCCTTCCCTACTCTAGCTTCCTCCATATCAACCACGGACGTGCATGGCCAGATGGGGTGCAAAGATCAGCACACATGCGATGGTACCCACATGCATACTCACCCTACACATACAAAACAGATTTATCCTCTTATGTCCTGCTAGTTTTTGTTTTCTACTTTTTCTTTTCTATTTCCTTTTAACACTTCATCTTTGAATATATTTAATTCTTTTCAAGAGTGAGTAGATAAGCAATGCCATGGCTGGTTAAATATGTGGTATAAAATGTAGGGAATGGCTTTTAAAAAAAAATTATACATTCTCTCCCAAACCTCCCAATAGCACAAAATTTCTCAAGAGAAGTTATGGTCATGATCTTCTTTTGACACATGCCTACAGTTCTCTTAATCATATGTTAGGTGAAGGCTTAATCTTGGCATATGAATTATTATACCCTCCATTATACCTCTATCACCCAGTAGACTAACCATTAAAAGTAGAACAACTAAGCTAGCAGAGTATAACTACTCTTTCTATAGCACTTAAATTTGTAAAGTTTAGAGCATTTTATAACATTTAATTTCTAAATTAACCTATTTATTAAAAAGGGAAAAAATAATTTTAAGTCCTTAGAGATTTCTTATCTGGTTCCGAACAACAGATTTTGTCCAACTTACTATGCTTACCTACTAGAGTACTTCAGCAGGGCTGTTTCAGGATGTGGCCCTGTGACCCTATTTTTTGGTACTTTTTGGGGGGAGTATTTTTATTCTTTTGATACAGGGTCTCGCTATTCAGTTCAGATTCATAATGATCCTCCTGTCTCAGCCTCCCCCGTACTGGGATTACAGGTGCACACCACCATGCCTGTGGTTCTGGGGCCGGCACAGTGTGCCACACTGGGGATCAAACTTGGGACCTCGCACTCGCCAGCCAGGCACTTAGACCACTGAGCTATCTCCCCAGCCCTGTTGTACTTCTTATACCACAGCCTTTCTCTGGAGTTTGAAATGAGCAAAGGTCATCACAAGCCAGGATTCCTGGAGCAGGTCAAGGGAATAAGAGTAGGGCGACTGCCTGAGCACCACTGGCCCAGAATGCCCGTCAGCATTCCTCTTATTTTTGGCTGCACTTTGATATGTAACTG
Source organism: Ctenomys sociabilis (assembly GCA_004027165.1). Taxonomy (NCBI): domain Eukaryota; kingdom Metazoa; phylum Chordata; class Mammalia; order Rodentia; family Ctenomyidae; genus Ctenomys; species Ctenomys sociabilis. The sequence continues at coordinate 43,715 of PVKA01004256.1, forward strand.
CTTGATTAACACAACACCTAAGGTTTCTGCTTGAAGGAGTCCTGTGACAAGGTAGGTGGGGGTAGGAACATATTTTCATCAGAGAGAGCACAGAAAAGCACTTTCACAACCCCACATTATGGAAAAGGAAAAACGCCTAAGGTTGTAATGGGAATGACGTAGAAAAATCAGCGTGCCCTATGCAACATGTTCCGCTCAGAGAAGGGCTAGCCTAGATTTTCTCTCTCCATTCCTAACCTTCGGGAGCCTAGAGACCATCTCAGAAGGCAGAACATCCCTGTCAAAGGCCCACAAGTCTCAAAGATACAGGTGTAGGCAGAGACTTCATGAACAAAACCCAGACTGCAAGGGAAATAGTACAAAGAGTCCACAAATGGAGAGCCGGGCGTGGTGGCGCATGCCTGTAATCCCAGCACTTGGGAGGCTGAGGCAGGAGGATTGTTGTGAGTTCGAGACCAGCCTGAGCTACAAAGTGAGCTTAAGGACAGCCTGAACTGTATAGTGGGACCCTGTCTCAAAAAGACAAAAAAAAAAAAAAAAAAGAGTCCACAAATGGGATCTCACCTTACTAAATAGCTTTTGAACAACAAAATAAATCACCAACAAGGTAAAAAAACAACCCACAGAGTGTGGGGAGGAATTATATATAGTTGTCCCCCACACAAAGGACTTGTATCTAGAATGTATAAAGAATTGAAAGAAAAAAAGAGACAGTAACAAAAAGTTAAGGTTTCTTGAAAGCACATAATACTCAACAGATTTGACGATAAAAACAGATAATATATCAACCATTATTAATCAGCTACTCTTGTTTTGAAAATGTGTCACATATGTATTGTTGTACATTACTGTTTCTTTCTGATTTTTGTTCTTGCTTTTTGTTTTTACTCTTAAAAATAAAATTTAAAATAAAACATATGTACTGAATAATGAATGAGTAACACTTTTCTTGTAGATCTCAAAAAAAAAAAAAAAAAAAACAGAATTGAAAAAAATTAGAGCCCCCAAATCCAAAGACCCAATCCAAAATTGGGTATCAGTGATGAATGGGCACTTCTCAGGTGAAGAAACACAAATGGTGCATAAAGACATGAAAATATGTTCACCATCACTGTCATTCAAAAGACGCAACTTAAAACATTGAGATGCCATTAAACCTCCAGAAACAGTGGCCTTCATCAAAAAATCAACCCATAACAAATGTTAGAATGCCTGTGGACAAAAAGGAGCCCTTCTCCACTGTTGGTGGAAATGCAGACAGGATCAAGCATTGCAGAAATCAGTGTGGAGTTTCCTTTCAAACTGGGATTCTAGTCCCATTTGAATCAGCTATTCATACCCTGCCAGGTATCTTCTGAAAAGAATTAAAAAATTTTTCTACAGTGATATATGTGCACCCATGTTTATAGCAGCATAATTTGTAATCTCTAAATCAGGGAAACAACCCAATGACCATCAACTGAATAATGCATAAAAAGATGAAGGATAGGGTTTTTTTTTTTAACATAATGGGATACTACCCAGATATAAGGAGGATAAAATGAAGTCTTTTATAGGTAAATGTATATAACTCAACACACTCATAAGTGACATAAATCAGATCCATAAGTGTAAACACTGCATTGTCACACTAGTGTGAGAAAATTAACAAGTACTAAACAAGTAAATAAGATTCAAAATGTACAACAAATATTGCGAGTTGGGAAGAAACTGCTCAAAAGAAAAGACAAGCTATGATGGGGGAAAGGAGAAATGAAGAAAAGAAAAATATATGCACATACAAGACAATTACACAACTAGTTTTTCTTAGTTTATTAAAAAGAAAGTTTTATGTTAATATTGTATAAACTAGAGGCCAGATAGCTCAGCAGACTAAAGCACCTGCATAGGCACAGTGCAGCCTATGGTGGCCTGCGTTCAATCCCCAGCATGCCATGCAGGCCCTGCACACTGAGACAACTGAGACTGGGTGTTGCGGCATGCACCTCTAATCTCAGTGCTGGGGAGGCTGAAAACACTATGCATCTGATCTAAGTAGTGAGACCCTGCATACCCTGTAGACCCTGTCCTAAAAACATAACAATAGGCAGATGGATAGATGATAGATAGATATTGTACAGACAAGTTACTATGCCTTTATCTTTCACTCTAAACAACCACTGGAAAGAAAACAATATGCAATACATCAACTATTGTAACTGATCTACTAACCTGTTTTGAAACTTAGTTTCATTGTTATGTTTATCTGCTTTTTCTTCTCTCTAAAATTAAAAAAAAAAAAAGGCTACAACAGAATCCAGACAGCATCCCCATTAGGAAATTAAGATGATCCCTGCTGAATTACTTTTTATTATATATTCTGGCAACCTAAGTTTTCTCAGTGGTGAGATCTTACTACTGGTTCAGCTGGTATGTCTATATCTAGGAATATAAGCATCATAGAAAGATACATTTCTATGGATCCCTTTATTGAAATTCAGGAGTGTAATAGCAGTGAGCACAATGAGTAGAATGAAGGAGAAACAAGGAAAAAATGTTGGATGTTGGGGGTCAATAATACAATTCATTCTTTCAGAAAAGAGCAGGGAGCAGATGTCTAAGCTTGGACAGCTGGGTAGGAAGTAGTTAGGGAAGGGTAAAGGAAGAAGGAGACAGCAGGTAGGGGCCTGAGCCTGAGGGAGTCACATTCTTCATGCCCCCAACTGAGCCCACAGGCTTGTATGGGTCCTGGCAATGCCATCATATACCTGGCAGTGAACCACAAGCAAGGCACATGCCACAGACTGGACACTCGAGAAATGAAGTTTATGACCTTGGAAATTGAAAGACTAAAGAAAATACAGATGCTAGCTGACAAACAGAAGGAAATGAACACAATGCAAAAGATACACTCTGTTGTTCTTTTCTTTGGATGCAATACTTTTGATTGTGAGTTTTCTTTATAATTTGATGGGTATTATACAGATAATTACAGCTGTCTGTTAATCACTAGTCCATAAGTGAACTGCTCAGTTCTCCCAACCCAGACAGAACTAAGGATAGCTGATAGCCCATGACCTATGCACAGGGCCCAAGGAAAGCTGAGAGGGGCAACCCTTCCCAGGAGTCCAAGGACTCTGTAATTTGAGGTACAGATAATCTGAAGGTTACTGGTCCAGTTATCCAGTCCTGTAAATTCTGATTTTTATGGGGTATTTCAATTGAATTTTGAACAAAATAATTTTCAAAGATTCTAGTGTTTCTTTGGCATGAAGAAAAATGATAGTGAACTAGAAAACACTAAGCAAAAGCATACAGATTAGCACTTTCTATAGAGCTACAAGTTTTCCAGAAAAATTCAGCTGTTTCCAGAAACCATTCCATCTGCATGATAGTTTGAGAGTGAAAGTACCCAGCACTACCCTGGTCACACTGACAAAAGCAGTATGCAGTAAAGCATGTGCTTCCACCACTTCTAAATTAAAAAGTGGGAAGCTGGAATGCACTCTTAATATATTATAATGTTAGTCTTTTCTTTCTTACCCTCTCAAAGCACTTCTCAGAGTCACTGCATTTTTTGACACAGTGCTTGCCCCTGACACACTGACTGTTGGGCCAATATCCAGCACCCTGTGAGCTGCAATGACACTCAACCTTCACAGAATTGCATGGTTTGAGCTTGAGCCACACAGAGGACAAGGTACAAGATGGCTTGGTAACCAGTCAATGGTCATGGAAGGACCGAAAAAAGAGGAACACACTGTAGGGATTTGCTGGTCTTAACTGAAAACGGTTCTACTGGGGAGACGGGCAACAAAAATGAGGAAGATGGACAAGAAGACAAAAGCTGGGCTAGGTGGTCACTAGTCCGCCTGATGGGCAACTAACTCCATATACAACAAAACAATCCTTTACTTACACTTTTGCAAAGTTTGTAACACATGACACAAGGTTGCCTAGCAACTAATAGCTGGCCTGAACCAGACAGGATGTCTATCTCAGGACTGAGATAGCTTGTTTGCTTTAGGCATTGAGGCCCAGTCCCACCTACACACATTGATCAATTTCCTAGCTTTCAGCAACTCCCAAGAATACCACATGGAAGTCCTGATCCTCACCTCACTCCTATCCCTGTCAGGAGTTCATCCATGACATAAGATATTTTCAAAAGATATTTCATCCAGTAATAAAGTTCAAAAACTGCAAAGCTTATAAAACACTTTCCTGCAACTTCTTCTGTGCAAAATGCCAGATTCTGACCACTATGAAACCTTTCCGCCAGCAGCAGTGAGCAGGTCTGCGTGACTCACGTGCTGTAACTACCAAGTGCTCCAGCACAAAGCAGGAGCAGAGCTGCAAAAGCCTGGCCTTGGGCCCTTGGAGAGCTCCTGTGCTGTGACCCCTCTCAACCTGAGCACTAAGGCTTTGTCTCCTCCTTGTGAACCAAGGAGGGAACTGAGTTAACAGGATATGGGCTGGTTGACAATGAAAGAATATATGTAGACTCTCAGGATTTAGAGAAATTTGTTACCCAGCTGTCAAGAAAAGAGCAACATTAATAAATGAAGTAACTGTTGATCTCCCTCCACATACATACAAAAGAAATATTGCAGAACTTTTCCTCTAAAGCCAACTTGTGGATGAGAACGCCCTCAAGATAACAACCCGGCACGGTCAGCCAGATCTCCACCCTAAAGTAGGCTCCAGTGAGGGCCATCCCTCATCCTCAGTAGAGCCGATCAGTGCACAACAAAAATGCTGCAGAGGTCAGAGATGTACGAATGCACAGGCTGAATAACCTACTCCTCAAATATGAGGTGTCTCCTCTAGCTTTAATTACCATTCTACACTTCAGAGAGGGAGTTATAAAGTGTGCACACATACATACATACATACATACATACAGTATGCACGTGTTACACATTATATGATTATATACATAAACTATCTGAAGTGTACAGAGAATCAAACAAAGAGTTCAACTTAAAATCATTAATTCACTTTCAAATTCTTTTTTTTTTTTTTTTTTTTTTTGTAGTACCAGGAATCAAACTGAGGACTTTGCACTTGCCAGGAAAGCACTTATTTCACTATCTCCCCGGCCCTATTTTTTTAATTTTATTTTAAAGAGAATAAACAATTAGAAAAACAATAAAGATAATATAGAGTTTCAAAATAAGAATGAGCAGTTGAAAGCCTGCTTTAGATTCATATTATCATCTAATGACAAGTGTCATTAAGAAAAAAATGTGCTTCTGGGGACTGGGGAGATAGCTCAGTGCCTGCCTGGCAAGTTCCAGGACACAGGTTTGACCCCTAGTACCACAGGCTCCAGAACCCCGGGTACACCATGCTGGCCACCAAAACTGGGCATGGGGGCACACGCCTGTAATCCCAGCACTGGGGAGGCTCAGAGGAAGATCACTAGGAGTCCGAGCTGCATAGTGAGGCCATCTACCAAATAGTGAAATACTTTTTTTAAAAAATGTGCATCTGTTCTGGATCTGTGATTGATAGAGAATATACTTTAAGAAAAAAGGGAGAGATAACTACCTCAGGCAGTATGATACAGACACTCGCAGCCTCTCCTGCCAGCATAGTAGTCACGTGGTCTTTTGGTGAGTTAGCTTTCAAATAAGAGTGCTTTATAATTATCCAGTGCTTCAGTTTTATAAGCAAGCTTTTAAGCCAACTGTTTTTCTGCTGAATAAAACTAAATACTCTGGTTACCTGAAGAAAAGAACATTTAAATTTCATAAGATTGTACCAATCTTCCCTTATTTCTTAGTTGAAGCCAGCGTAGGGTACCCTGAGGTTGGCACCCACAGTGAATTTATTATTCATAAGAGTATCAATTACCTGACTCTGTTCAAAAATCAAGTCAGAAACCAGATGGCATTTTCTGTTGTTATTCTCCAAGTCCACTTTCATAATCTTTAAAGTTTTAAAAGTCTCTCTAAAACTATTTATTTTGGATGGCTTTACATATCACCTTCTTCATGATTCCTTCTCAAAGAAGAGAGATTACATATTCTTTCAATTTTCATATAAAAATAAAAATTTAGTATAAATCCTACATGCTAGACATCAAAAACATGCACGTTAGATATGCTGAATCACATATGTGTACATTAAATATATGCAGCATATATATTTAACTTGCATCTTTTAGAAAGTTAAACATTTGAAGAATGACCATGAATATCATCCATTCTAATCCTTTTATTTCATAAATAAAAAAACTTGGGTCCATTAAAAATGAAATCATTTGTCTGAAATCAGCTGGTCACAGTGCTTAATTTCAGCTGAGTATTTTTCCATGATGTTAGAGTTTTGTCCAGAGGACAAAAACTTAAACACCTAAAAATAAATCTCAAAATCATATTAATAATTGCATTAAATGTAAAAAGACTAAGAAATTTTATCTTTAATTTTTTTTTTTTCAGTATCAGGGATTGAACTCAGGACCCTGTGCTTGCCAAGCAGGCATTTATTCTACTGAGCTATCTCCCTTGCCCAAGAAATTTAATTTTAAAGCAAACACTATCATATTAAAAAGCAATACATTCTATATTTAAACAGGTTTAAAAAAATTAAATTTATGAGAAATATATGTATATACAAAATATCCTTTACAGATAAACTAGTGAAGTAATAGGAAAAAATATTAAATGAAAATACTAACCAAAGAAATCTCAGGTAATGTAGCAAATAAAAATCTACTTCAAAGTAAAGCCATATTAATAGGCTGAGCTATAAAAGGCTCAAGTCAACAACTTCTGACATTGCCAGTCCTATGGATAACCCACTATTATTATGGACTACTGGACTATATTGGAATATTTTGCTGAATTCACACACTACAATATTTAAGTGACAATGGAATACCCTTCTCTGATAAAACTAAAAAAGGGGATACAAATGAATGACCATTTTTTATCTGTATATTCAAAATAGGATATAGAGCTACATTCTCTTAATTTAATAAATAAAAAGATTTGTTCTAATAGTGTTTGTGGACAGGATATGTCTGCATCTTGTACAATGAATAACCACCAAGACAAAAATAAAAATATAATATTCAAAATCTTAAGGGGAAAAAAATCTACTTCAAAAAAAGGATAACAAAGGGCATTCAATAAATAAAAAATCAAGACAAGGATAAAAGTGAGTACTCTGTAATAATAAATATATGAATTAAATAATAACCTTAAATGTTTTACAAATAACAAAGTGCTTACATGGCTTTGATTGCAGTTTGAATGTGGAGTTAGAGCAAGGGTCCCCACATGCAGGAGCCAGATTTGGGTAGACTGCACTTTCCATCAGTGCTCCAGGAAGCACAGAGGTGCTCACCAGCTTCTCCAGAAGTGCAGAAAGTGAAGCATAGAGGCCAGGCTTCTCACTACCAGCAGTCAAAATACAGCTGAATTCTTTATTAAAACCTGTCCATGATGATTACTGAGAAATATGCCGTCCCACTAGACTGAATTGGACAAGGTTTAAGTGACTCTGCAATGGCGCCTTGCCCTTCATGGTGCTATGCAGGCTACATGCCATGGCCAGCGAAGTGTGGAGCGCGCCTCATGGTCCTCCCAGACCCAAGTGGGACTGTGCTCGTGAGCAGTGCGGGCTGTACAGAGGTGATTTCCCTAAGTCACCTTTCAGTTTAATGAATGAGTGTGGCTGAGGCTGGGACATGTCTTCTTGGAACCATGAGGGTGGCGCGCTGGGCCTGCATTGCTCCTCACCAATGGCCACAGTTCAGCCCAGATAAATGTGCCGTGAGATTGGGGGGCTAAGATGGGCCCAACAGCTCCACTGAGGCCTGTGCGGCTCCAAAGAAAATTCCTTCCTAGAACTGACTCCAAAACAGGTTACTCATTAACCTCAACCTGAATCTGGCTGTTCTGCTCCTTTCACGAGAGTGCTTTGCTCCCTCTTTTACAAGCCTTGCCTGCCTGGCCACTTACCCAGCACATCCCACCATAATCCCCTCACCATTTTCCTCAATGCGAATGTAATCAGTAAATACTGAGGCTCTGACTGCCTTGTGACCTTTTGTTCCTTGTGAACAACTGACTATCTCAGATCCCTGTTGATTGTAATTTGTCTCTTTTCTATTTATCTATTTGTCTCGTACAGGGTCCTGCTGCACAGCTCTGACTTGTAGTGACCCTGTGTCTCAGCCTCCCAGCACTGGTACTTCAGGCGTGTTTCTCTACACCCACACACCTGGACTCTGTGGCCAGTAAGGCACACCCAGGGTTCCTGGGCCTGCACAGCATGTAGTACCAAAGGTCTGAACCTGGTCTTCGTACTTGGTCTTTCCTTTGCAGTATGCTGTAACACCTTGCAGGAAACTGGGAACTAACTGCAGGTGTCTCGAATAATAAAGAAGTTAAAAGCTCTGTGGATTGCCTGTTCAAAAGCACATTGAAAAAAAAAAAAAGTACATTGCAGTGGGAAGTGGTGGTGCATGCTGTAATCCCAGGACTCAAGAGGCTGAGGCAAGAGGATCACTGCAAGTTCAAGACCAGCCCAGGCCACTATGTGGGCTCAAGGCAGGCAAGTACAAGCTATTCACATTTTAGTGTGAAAATTTTGTCTTAATTGGCATCAAAGATACATACATCTTAAGTATATGTCCTAACGGATTTGCATGAAGAATATACCTGTGAAGACAAAACTAAACATAAATTAGAAACAGAACATCACCACTATGAGACTGTGTATCCAGAACATTCCCAGAGCCTTGTGTGCTCACAACCAACGGCTGGGGACACGAGGAATCAGGAGAGTGCACCAGCTGCCATGACGTTAGGAGATGGGCTCAGATCAGAAGACACAGTCGCACAATGTCTGTAAGTATAATATCATGAAAACAGTTTGCAATGTATTAATTTATCAAATCCATCTTGTCAAGGTATCTTAAAACTGTCTCATTGATATTTGTACTTCAATAAAACAAAAATAAAAAGAAGACACAGTCGCTGAGCCTGTGACCCAGAAGGCTGTGTCTCCCTCTTGGGCTCCTCCCTGCTCTCCATAGAGCAAGAGCAGCTTTCCTGACCATGCCTTGAACTATTCCTTCCTGCCTTGGAGCCAGCTAACTACACCAAAATTGTAGGCCAAATTAGAACTATTCTCCTTCAATATCTGGGTATCAGATACTGTGTTTCAGCAGCAAAGATAGGAAGACAACCAGAAGGGCCTCTGCCTGAGGCCCTTCCTGGGGCTACAACTTGACAGAAACAGAATCATACTGTATATTTTATGTTTGGCTGCTTTTCCAACTGTTCCTGCTAAGACTTTACAGATTATTGAATAAGTCTGAATTTCACTTTTTCTCAGCCGGAATATAACATAACTTATTCATCCCTTTTATTGTTAACAGATGCTTGGATTATAAGCACATGCCCAGCTGTAGAACACCTTAAAAATCTTTCTCTTTTTTTTTTTTTTTTGGCAGCCAAATGAGGTGGTACACACCTGCAGTGCTAACACTTAGGAGGATAAAGCAGAAGTATCAAAAGTTCAAGTCCTACCTGGACAACTTGGCAAGATCCCAATTCAAAACAATAATGATAATGTGCTAAGGGCTAGGAATGTAGCTCTGCAACTCTGTGAAAAGGTCTTCGGCTCAACCCCTACTAACAACCCCTAAAAGAAGGTTAACAATTTTGTGTCTGCAAAACTTTATGTGTTGAAGTGTTAGATTTCTTCTCATGTACATGAACTGTCAAGATTGGTTATAAGGCTTTCTTTCAATCTTCTGAGTAGCTCTGAGACAGAGTAATTTTTTTCATAAATTATATAAATTACCTAAGTTATACATTTACATGTTACATAAATGATATATATATACTACATTTTTATATTTTATATATATGGATTCCAAACATATACAAATTCTGTGAACTAGCAACTAATTTGTGCTTGTATGTGTGTCTGTAAACACACAGTGACATACTGTGAAAGTTTTTTGCAAATGATAAAATGTAGAATGTTATCAAAGAATTAAGTGATACTGTATTTTTCTTGCAATCTTACCTTTAGATAATGTTCTTTGTGCTAAAAATAAGATATGGTAGTTTGTTACCTTTATCTTCAGAAAAATTTAAGGATCAAGGATATATGTGTGGGGGGTGTGGGTGTGGGTGTGTGTGAGTTATTTTTCATTTGGAAAGGAGAGTAAACAAGTAGTAGAAAAATGTGAATACAAAAACCATGCTTGAATACCCAACATCTTGGTTTTCTAAATGGGTACTATTTCCAATTACTACTATTAAACAAACTTGAAACATACAACAACTAAAATCAATTGAGTTCGATTAAAAACAAGTGAATGGCATATGCTGCAGGACACTAATCAGCTTTTCTTCTGGATGGTTAACAGCCTAAGTTCACAGATCCAAATCAGAGAAATAGAAGAGCCACAAGGCCAACCAACATTTTGACCCTAGCCTTTCAAGGTCAGAGAAGACTCAGGACATAGGAGAATCTGTACTGCAACATCATGAAACTCAGCTGAGCTCCAAATTTTCTGATCGAGGAGATTATGGAGCCACAGAGGAAAGAGATCAAAGTTCTATAGTGTGCCTCAGGACAGTCACATGGAGAGAAAACTTTCTCTCAGGCTCTCACAGAGAGCAAACTGGTCAAGCATTGGCCATGACTCATCCACATGGATGACACAGACAAAGGATCTACAGAATAAGGTACAGGATTATAAGATAAACCCTGAGGGAACTTCACTGACCTCATCAGAAACAAAAAGTACATGTGTTGGTATATAGGTCTTGCTCTATCTAGGTCTTGATCTAGCAGAAAAGTATAAAAATAAAATATACACTGCGGGGCCATAATAATAAATTGAGCTGTAAATGGCTATGATTGACAACTTCTTCGGATAACTTACTATTGTTGTGGAATGCTGGACTGTGTTGGATTGTGTCGCCGAGTTCAGGCACGTAAATTAGTTGAATGACAATGGAGTGCCCATCTTTAACAGGTGTAGACAAAGGAAGGGGTATAGAAAGGAAGAATCATGATGTGTGTGTATAGACAGTACAGCTGGGATAGACAATGCCGGGCTTCTACAAAATTCTATGAGAGACGAGATTTGCACTAATGGTGGCTGGATAGGATATTATGTTGGCTTCTAGTACTATGAACAACCACTAGGAAAATAACAAGGTAGAAAGTATTAATTATTGAATCTTTGATGTAATTCAGGTATAAAAGATAAGAGATGCAAGGGCCGGTGGTATAGCTTAGTGGACTAAACGCTTGCTTAGGTAAGCGCAGCGGCCAGGGTTCAAGCCCTGCTTCCGCTTGCCCTGCCGGCCCCGCCTTCGGGTGCGCTGAGCCGGAGTCCGGGCGTGGTTGCGTGGGCCTGTAATCCCAGCACTAGGGAGGTAGAAAGCAGGAGGATCACTATGAATGTGGGCTGCATAGTGAGACCCTGTGTACAAAAGAAAAAGAAAAATAAGAGACGCAAACAGCTACACTCTCTTAATTTACTGATAAGAGACATACGCTATAATAATGTCTGTAAGTATAATATCATGTATGCACCTTCTATGATACCAAAACATTATCAAAAGTTTGCAATGTATTAATTTATCAAATCTAACTTGTCAAGGTATCTTAAAACTCTCTCATTGACATTTGTACTTCGATAAAATAAAAATAAAAGAAAATAAAGGTAAAACAAAGAAACAAGAACAAAAATTTAAGGTTTCTTGAAAGCAAGCGGTAACATCCAATGATATGTCCAATCTTATATAACTATGTCTGTCAATCTGAGCAACAAATCTGATGATAAAATAAATACACCAATCATTATTAATCAGCTATTCTTCATTTGAAAACCTGTAACATGTATTATTGTTTGTTGGCATTTCTTTGTTTCTGATTTTTGTTCTTGATTTCCTTTTAATTTTCAAAAAAAATTAAATTTAAAAAAGAAAATTTTGAACAAGGACTAACATGATATTTAAATATGATTTCATCTCTCACTCTCTGCAATGACACACTTACTGCTTCCTTAACTGGGTAGCATATATGATTTATAATCTCTGAGGAGAGTGACTGGTTTTTTTGGAATTTTAGAAAAATATTCCTGAAATGAATATGTAACATGAAATCTCATAATAGATTGTCACTGTAAAAATATTATTTAAAATTAATATACAATAAAAATTGTCTACAATAGACATGAAGAAGAGTTTACAGATCAGTCATATAATAGTTCTCTCTGTGCCAAAATCAAAAAACTTATATTCATATAATTAAAATTCTCAAAGTAGAAAGGGGCAGGTAATATTTAAATATTTAAAATTTCTAAATTTAGTTTAAATTGTAGCACCACATTTCCAAGAAAAGTGAATCTTTTGCACAAGAAATATGAATAAAATCATACCACAATATACAGAACTTTGTCTGTTAAATATTTGAATTAAGGAATTCAAGGATCATGAAAGGCCAGAACAGAGGAACACTTGTTTTTAGGAATGCTAAGATCAGGGGAGGTTCAGGAGCCCATGTGACAGGTCTTGCACCTCTGAAAGACATGTATGTGAAAGCAGGACACTAGCCCCAGACACCAGAATGAGGCTCTCACAAAGCGAGCTCACAGTAACCTTAAGGCTTAAGGTAGTGTCTTTGGTGTCCAAAACCTCAAACTGAAAAGAAGTTTTTGTGGTAAAGCTCTGGTCTGGGAAAACAGGCTGGTGGTCAATGAGTGCTGGGTGTCACACTAACCAAGGCCACTGGTCCCCACTTGCTGCTTCACACTTATGAAATGCACCCCTCCTTCCCCAAGAGGAAGCTACAAGAACCTTAAAACAAAAGCTATACTTTAAAACACTGCAAATTTTTAAAAGATACAGACAGCAATGACTATCCTGGAAAGTTTCAAAAGAACAGGAAAAAGACCACTCTCTGACCCCCCCCCCAACTCAACAACCAGGGTGGATCAGGGAACATGGATCATAGGGCACCACAGACAAGGAAAAGCCTCCAAGCTACACAGACTATCTGTCCTAAAAATCCAGCAGAGATCAACAAAAATCCTATTATAGGAACAGAGTCAGAGTCATTTACTATTATCCATATACCAACACTGGAGTTGTTTTGACTACCTGGCAGGGAAAAGCTGCATTTCACCTCAGAATCATCCAGAAGTTTAAGAAACCCCATGGGCAGTCTGAGTACTTATACCACTGAAAGTGGTCCAATGAAAACATGCTTGAGCACCATTTCAAAAGAGCTGTGTTGCCATCTAGGGATCCTTTACAATGAAGCATGCCTTTCAGAACTATGGCAAACCCCAGGGCTGAGATCTGCTGTGGATCTAAACAGTTTTACTTTTTCAAACATTAGCTCCAACATTTTGTGAGTTAGGTGGGCATTGATGCCGATACCTTCGCTTTATACACTGAGAAAGCAAGAAACAGATTAAGTAGCTTTCACAAAGGAATTCAAGAGCTCTCTTCCTCGGCGCTGCCTACAGAGGTGGCAGCCATCTCCCACTTGGCATCATGGCAGCCCTCAGACCCCTCGTGAAGCCCAAGATTGTCAAAAAGAGGACCAAGAAGTTCATCCAGCACCAGTCAGACCAATATGTCAAAATTAAGCACAACTGGTAGAAACCCAGAGGCATCGACAACAGGGTACAGAGGAGGTTCAAGGGCCAGATCTTGATGCCCAGCATAGGTTATGGAAATAACAAAAAGACAAAGCACATGCTGCCTAGTGGCTTCTGGAAGTTCCTAGTGCACAATGTTAAGAAGCTGGATATGCTCTTACTGTGCAGAGATTGCTCACAACGTTTCCTCTAAGAACCGCAAGGCCATCGTGAAAAGAGCAGCCCAGCTAGCCATCCAAGTCACCAATCCCAATGCCAGGCTGTGCAGCAAACAAAACGAGTAGTGGGCCTATGTGCATGTTTATTTGTGTTCAATAAAGCCATTAAAAAATGCTGGAAGAAAAACCAAAGTAATTCAAGAAATCTGTCAAAGCCAAAACTAAAATTTAAGTCTCATGATGTTCATTCTCTTCTAACACAACCCTCAGAAGCAAGAGTAAGAATTAAGCTAAAAGCAGTCCCAAGTAGATCAAAACACATCTCCCAACTTCAGCTCTGCGAGAAGAAATGCATTAACTCTAAAACGAAAATAGTATCTGAAATTAATTTGCCAAGTAAACTGGTCTCAGTCCCAAGGCCAAAGGACTAGAATATATTCAAGTTGGCAGAAAAAAAGGACAATTAACACTGCAAAAACTCATTACGAGAGGACATACAAACACTTAGCCCTATATTCTTTGAGTTATCAAAACAAGTATTAGGCTGGGGTTGGGGTGATAGCTCAGTGGCATAAGAAAGTGCAAGGTCCTGAGTTCAATCCTGGGTACCACAAAAAAAAAAAAAAAGTATAAACTTGTTTAGATAAAATAGTTCATCCCCTCTGCTACAAATAACACTTTCTACCATTAGTGCTTTTTGCCACAGTGCCCAGGTACAGTTGTGCTCCATGTTCTATGAGAGAATGTGGTTCTATCACAAATGGCAACAGAGGCACAATCCTACCTGCATGCTAATCTGAAAGGCCCCAAGGATGTGATCGGCCATGTCACCCCATCACCATAGCTTCGCTGTTAAGTTATAACATAGTAAGAGTTCTCTGGATCACCACTAAATGATTAAAAGTATATTATTACTATATGATTCTAAGGATAAAAGATGAATGTCACCATGAGACACAATATGGTGTGACAAAATGAGAAAAAATTCACAAGGCAATATGCATTTTAAGTATTTTATGGAGAATAGAGAAGGTTAAGCATTAATATATACTGATATATTTTCTTAATAAATAAAAGAATACATGAAAACACAACATGCTCCAGTAGAATTTTCTTCTTTGTGCCTACAGAAGTACTAATAATGTAACCTCTGAAGGTCTTGGGAGGAAAAACACCCTTTCTGTTCTATAAAATTTTCTCCACAACCTGGAGATTGTACTACTATCAGAAGTTTACATACATGAAACCAAATTTTACCTTAAAAGCTATTTGGAAAACAAGCTTATAAACTGCTGGTAGTGAGTAGAATAACAGTTATAGCAAAAAAACCTAGCCTAGTTAAATGTGTGACACTAGTCTACTGGCTATGAATTGGCTATTTCTCAGTGAGATATGGAAAAAAGTTGTATAAGTGATTAGCTCTACTGAATCATAATGGTAATACTCTAGATCTATATTAGCCAATGTGGCCACTGGCACCTGGGTTACCAAGTGTAACTGAGAATCTGAATTTTCATTTTATAATTAATTTAAATCTAAATATCTACACACTACTAATGGTTAGCATATTGATAGCATGGCTTTAGATAATTAATCCTTTTATAGAGCTAAAGTATTTTATCATATATGTACCCCCCTATACAATGGATTCCAACTGGTGACCTTTGGATCAAACTTGGGTGACACGTGAATATGGTTTGGTGATTATCACTGTTTTATGTCTAATTTAAATTAAATACTTATAGATGGGTATTTTCCGGTTATTCACTACCTAATATATTCTGATTCTCTCTCTCTCTCTCTCTCTCTCTCTCTCTCTCTCTCTCTCTCTTTCTCTCTCTCTCTCACACACACACACACATCTTTTTTATTTTATGGATATACATGCATGACTTATAGAAACATGAGTTTCTGCTCCTACAAAATACCAACTTTCAGTATTATTTACCCAACTTCTTTTCATAAAACATCACTTCAAATAAACTTCCAGTAGTACTACTTTTTAAAATATAACAAAATTCCTAACTGTATCTAGCCCTTTAGTGGGTACTTTCTATGAGTCAGGAATATTTTAAAGTTCTTCATTCAGTCCTTATAACTTAAATAAGATAATACAGTACTGCATACTATTATCCTGTTTTAAAAATAAAGATGGTGATACAAGAATTAAGTAACTTCACAACTTGCTGTTAATAAATGACACCGTATTTTCTAATTTTGTTAGAGAAGTTTTATGTTCAAGCAAAATTTAGAAGATGGAACTGAGATTTATTTATTTATTTATTTATTTTTGGTGGAACCAAGGATTGAACTTAGGCCCTTGCACTTGCCAGGGAAGCACTTATTCCACTGAGCCATCTCCCCAGTGGAACTGAGATTTAATAACCCCCTACACACAGAGAGACTCTTTACTATCAACACTCCCAGCAGCATACACAGGTGCTACGTGGCAGACCTACACTGACTACAAGGCCACTCAAAGTCCACAGCTTACATGACAATTCACATCTGTTGTACATTACATAGGTTTGCACAAATTCATAATGATATGTACCTACTATGTGTCTACGTCCACTTGTATTTCTATAACGTAATGTCAGACTTAGTAATTTATAAAGAAATTTATAAAGGCTGGCCAGATAGCTCAACGGACTAAAGTGCCTCCTTAGGCAGATGCAGGAATGGGGGTTCAATCCTGAGTGCTGTGGTGGCCCTGCCGTTCTGAGAGGGCAACTGAGACTGGGAGTGGTGGTGCACACCTGTAATCCCAGCACTCGGGAGGCTGAAAACAGGAGGATCATTTCAAGTCCGATCTGTGTAGTGCGACCTTGTAGACCCTGTACTAAATAATTTTTTTTTTTTTTTTTTTTTTTTTTTTTTTTTTTTTTGCGGAACCAGGGATTGAACTCAGGCCCTTGCGCTTGTCAGGGAAGCACTTATTCCACTGAGCCATCTCCCTGGCACCCCTAAATAATTTTTTTAAAAAAGAAATTTATAAACATACATGTGCATACATCACTATGGTCTGATGTTTTTAATTCTTGTAGTTAAATACCCCTTGGGTATTTGGATATTTTACTGGGTCGAATAGGACTTCTAATCCTAGTTTTTTGAGGAGTCATCACACTCATTTCCATACTGCTTGCAACAATCTACACTCCCACCACATCCCCTGTACCATTTATCATTGGTTGAATTCATGATAACAGCCAATCTTGCTGCTTTAATTTGCATCTCTCAAATGACCAATGACATTGAACTTTCTTCATATACTTATTTGCTATTTCTATTTCTTCATCTAAGAAGCATGTGTTGATCCCAAATGCCCGTTTTTGGATTGGGGTCTTTAAATTTATGGTGTCTGATTTTCTTCATTTATATATTATAGATACAAGTCTGTTGTCTGAAGGACAGTTGGCTAAGATTTTCCCCCTTCTGTGGGTTTTCTTTTTATTCTGTTGATTTCTCTTTCCATGCAAAAGCTTTTTAATAAGATGAGTTACTAGTTGATTCTCTAAAGTGTTTCCCATGCAGCTTGATTTTTGTTGAACTCTCTGCCTATGCTTATATCTTCAAGATTTCTACCTACTTTCTCTTTCAGCAGATTGTTTTAATATTTATATCTTTGATCCATTCTAACTTTAATTTAGCACATGGTGATAGACATGAGTTGAGTTTCAGCCTTCAGCGCCTGTTACTAATGAGGTTATCATGCTACCAGTGAATGTGTTTGGCCCTTATGTCAAAGATAAGGCATCTGAGTGAATCTGTCGTTGTGTCTGCATCTTCTAATCTGTTCCACTGATCATCAGGTCTTTATACCAGTAACATGCTGTTTTATCACAGTAGCTTCATAGTATAATTTCAAGTTAGGGATTGTGATATATCCTCCCTTGCTTTGTCATAGCTATATCTTGGAAACAGCCCAAATGCCCATGAAATGGATAAAAAAGATGCAGCTATAAAGAATACACTTGATATATTTATAGGGAAATGGATGCAACTTGAGACCATACTCATAAGTGAAATAAATCAGTCTTGCATGTGTAAACATTATATTGTCTCCCAAGTGTAAGAATATTAAAGAATAAGAAAGATCCAAAATGTACATTGGATACTATGGAATAGGAAGAAATTGCTCAAAAGAAAAATGAAACTGGAATGAGGCAAGGGAGAAAAGAAAAAATATATATTGCTATTAGTTCATTGAAAAGTTTATGCCTATTGTGCTTAATTTTTCATGCCTATACCTTGTAACCTAACCAATTATGTTAAAGATAACAATAAGCAATGTACTAACCATTGTTACTCTCCAACAATCTTGTTTTGAAATTTTATACCATTGTTTTTATTGTTTTCTTTTCTTTAAAATTAAAAAACAACAAAAATTTATCTCTTCCCAGATCTAAAATTTTGGGAAATTGAAAATCAACTCCATTGTAAGTTCAGTGCTGGTTAGGACTCAGTTTTCTGCCACCAAGATAATTCCTTGAGCACATACAAGGATATGACAGAAGGAATGGAAAGAGGGGAATAAAAGGCCTAAGCTATTTGCCACCAACTATTTTATAAGGCACCAACTCACACATGAGGGTCAAGCTTCCATGGCTTGCTTTCATCCAAAAGGCCTCTCATCCACCTTCATTCCAGCACAGTGAGGACTTTCAAAAGGAACTCTAGGAAACACATTGAAACCCAAGAGTAATTTCCACTGCCCTAAAAGTCCTCTAGGCTCTACCTATTCATCCATAACTTCTGGCAAACAAAGATGCTTTTACTGTCTCCATAATTTTCTTTTGTCAGAAAGTCTGCATTATGCTGTCTATTCATACTGACTTTTTCACTTAGTAATGTATATTTAAACTTCCATGTCTTCATGGGTTGAAAGTTCATTTTAACACTTAATATTTCATTGTTGGTTGTATCTCAGATTATTTTTATCCATTCAATCCACTGAAGGACATAGTATTTGTTTCCAAGGCTTACCAATTATGAATTAAGCTACTATAAACATCTGTGCACATATTTTCACATGGACACATTTTCCCTGTTCTGCTCAGAGATAACAAATCCCCATTTGTCCTTCTCTGAGTTGAGTCTAATCTCGCTCCCTCACTACAAAGGACACTGCAGTGATCTCTATAGCTACTATCTCTTGAACAAAGTCTGCTTCACTATTGTCAATAACTATTTGAATGCTTTTTAAAAACAGATCTTTGCCCTGTTCCTAATCTTAGTATGAAAGTTCCTAGTTTCTCCCCATTAAGTATGGCATTTAGTCAGAGGTTTTTTTTTTTTTTTTTTTTTATAAATACTCTTAATCAATTTGGTGAAGTTTTCTTCCCTTACTAGTTTACAGAGTTTTTAATCAAGATTTAATGTTCTGTCAAGTGCCCTTGTTGTATCTATTGATAGGACCTTTCTTCATTAGCATGACAATGTGATGGATCATATTGAATTTTAAATGCAAAACCAGCTTTCCGTGCATGGAGGAAAAACTCATATGATCATGGTATAGGATTATATACTGTAGGGTTCAATTTTCTGATACTCTATTTTGTTGAAGATTTTTCCCATTAGAGCTATTTGCCTATAATTTTACTTATAATATTTTTCTAATTTGAGCATTAGGGTAACTCTGGCCTTAACATCCATATGTATTCCTTCTGCTCTACTGAATGAAACTGTAGAGAAATAGTATAAATTCTTCTTTACATATTTGGTAAAAATGACCAATGAACCCATCTGGGACTGGTGCTGTTTTGAAAGATTAGTGTACTGGTAGAGTGCTCCAGAGAAATAGAACCAATAGGAGATACACACACACACACACACACACACACACACACACTCACTCCCTATTCTAGATATATTGTGAGAAACTGACTCCCTTGATTAGAGAATGTGAGACGCCCCATGATCTGCAAGCTAGAGACCCAGAAAGGCACTGGTATTCAGTCCATATTGGAATGCTTGAGAGCCAGGAGATCTGATTATGTTGATCCTAGTGTGAGTACAGATGATTTTACAAACAATATTAGCACAAACCTTTCTTTTCAATGAACTAAAGGAAACTAGCAGTATAACTATCTTAACTATCTAAAAACAATACTTTTCCTTTTCCCTTCCTTCCTTTCCTCCACATCACACTTTTCTTCTTTTGAACAATTCTTTTTCCTAATTCAAATAAATACATAAAATAGATGATTTGCTCCAGCTTAAGCAGTAAGGGGGCAGGAGTCCTGGCCATTTTTTGTTTGATTTTTAGGCCTCAACTCACTGAATGATGCCCACTAGCACTGGAGAAGGCAATCTGATTCCACTGATTCAATGTTAATCTCATCTAGAAACATCTTCATGGATGTATCCAGAAAAATCATTTAGTCTGGATGCCCACAGCCACATAAGATAAACCACCATAGTTTTTCATCATTGATTCAATTTACTTAAAAGATGTAGGCTGATATCTATTTTTCCTTGTGCAAAGCTTGGCAAGCTAGAAAAAAACAAGGGGCACTGGCCTGATAGCTCAGTGGAATAAAGCGCCTACTTAGGCAGAGTGCAGCAGCTGGGGTTCAATCCCTAACATGTAGTGCCAGCCCTGCCCATGGGGCACACAGAGACAGTGATTGAGACTGGGTGCAGCACTGCATGTCTATAATCACAGACCTTGGGAGACTAAAAACAGGAGAATCACTATGAGTCTAATCTACATAGTGAGACCCTGTAAACTCTGCCCTAAACACAGAAAATAAGTAAGTAAATAAATAAATAAATAAATAAAATAAAGTTTGGCAAACAATGGCTTTCAATAACTGGTCCATTTCATCTAAGTGAGTAAATTTGCAGGCAGTCATTCACAATAATCCTTTATCAGACCTAAATTTTTAATGAGAAGTCTAGCTCTAGACTCCATGCATGCTCTTAACCAAAATGCTCTCTACTCTTCTCAGACTTATTTTCCCCAATTATCACTTATTTCACAAGGAACATACTTTATAACATTTTCAGTGTAATTATTAGTCCCCACTTTGCCCTTGTTTAGATGGAAGAAAGTAGTTTCTGCTTTGAAACAGCAACGAATTGCTAGCGGAGGCAGTGGAAAGTGGCTTCCCTACAAACTAAATTACAGGAAACCCTATCTGATTTGTTTTTGGTACCAGAAATCAAACTGAGGACCTTGCACTTGCCAGACAGGTGCTATGTCACTGAGTTATATATCTGGCACCCCTACCTGATTTTCTTATTAACTGGAATAGGAAAAAGCCAGCATTTCTTTTCTAGAAGAAAGAACAACACTCCAAATTTCTACCTTTTCTACTGGACTGTTATATAGTCCAATTCCAATAGCAAAACAAAGGAAATCCTAAACTTAACACTGCTTATGATCTATTCTATTTCACTTACAAATGATCTGTTTTCTGGTCTTTCTTAGAACCAGAGATACTGCCTCGAATTTTTTAATATTTCAAAGAAGGGGGAAAAATTCAGTCTCACTAAATGAAAAATTAAGGTTCACATTTTCATGCCAACAATGAATATCATTATTGTTCTTGCATAAAAGAGGATAAATGAATAGAAGTTTACAAATGTAAGAATTAATCAAGAGACCATTGTTATTATCATCATCACTGTGACAACCATTCATGTTCACAGGGGAAAATGGGGCCCTGCAGCCATATTTGCTTACTAAAGCATATAGTTTCGCCTTCCAGACTTACTTTGTCACACTGTACTCAGAAATTACTTATATGAGGAATATGTTCAGAAATCCTTATATGTTTCACACATCTCCAACTTTCTCCAGTCAGTGGAATAAACAAGGACAGTGCTACAAGCAGCAAGGAATAGAAATTTTTACAAAGGATGCATATTCACTTAGTAACTTCAAGAAACACAATCTTTTGGTGGTTATGACTGCCTGCCACTGGAATTAATTTAAAACTCAGAATTCCAGATTTAATTGCAGTGAGAAAAAGCTATGATAATGACAAGGTCAGCTTGTGACGTGAAGGATTAATAAGTATATTCTATAATAGATGTTCTTCAACATTTAATTATCACCAAAGGCATTATTATAATTATAAAATGAAACACAAGTATAGATGAACAGAGAACAGCTATTTATTAAGGACAAGTTATGTCCTTAGCATAGAGCTAAGCATTGTGGAAAACACAAAAGCGGCAAATGAGATTCTCTATATTAATAGAAACCATCTCTTTTCATGAATTCCAAGGATTACAGGACTACCGCCCCCTTGTTCTTCTTGGTAGAACTTTTACATTTCCTAAATGCGATGGACTGTGGCAGTACCTACGAAATATCCATAGGGTAGCAAAGGCTGTCTCTCTGATACATAAAGTTGGACATACCGTACTTCACAACATGTTAAGAACCACACTGGGTAGGTGCTGTCTGGAGCAGGCAAGGAGTACACACAGACCAGCGACCTTCCCAAGTGTGTGGAAGATCTTCTTTAAATAGGGAGCCAACTATGATGTCATTTGTTCAGAATTAAGAGGCACAAGTCTTTGCTTTGAGAAGATATAAGCACTTAAATAAGAGGCTTGATTCAGATCACAAATGCTGTGACAGGTCAGAAATGCAAAAGACTGACATGGCATGGCTCCAAAGGAAAGGACTGGATAGTCTGAGTCTCAGGAGAGACCTAGAAAGACAGAAGAGCTATTAGCAAGGTGTAGAACCATACTCAAGGCAGACAAATTATTCAAGAGCTGTCAAGAGTTACCCAGGATGCAACAACAGGTGAGTGATATCCAGGAAAAAAGTGACCCAAACTATGACTACCAAAGCCATTTCTGGGCTGGTTGTAATGTTCAAGTCACAAGGCAGTAACTACTATAAACAATGAGAGATTTCCTTCAAACGGAATAAGCAGAAAATAAATAGGTACTATGAATTTCTGGGAGAGTAAGATTTGAGTTTTAATTGAAATAGGTGTGTATGGGGGGCTGTGGGGGTGTGAGCGCACGCTTGTGTATGCATACGTGAGTATGAGAATGTACATGTGGGGTTAATTGCTGCTGCTGTTCATAAGAAATAATCAATTGTATATAAAAATGTTTAAACCAGACAAGGTAGTTTACTCCTTGGTAAGAATCTTAAAAGATTACTGTAAATAAAACTCTAGGGCATTAAAAATCATTTCTATTATCTGGCCCAGAAATTTCATTTAAAAAATCCCAATAAAATATTTAAATATGCTAAGATTCACAAAGAAACATGTGTATCACACCCTTATTTAAAATGGTGAATGGGGCTGAGGAGATAGCTCAGTGGAATAAGCACTTCCCTGACAAGCGCAAGGGCCTGAGTTCAATCCCCGGTTCCTCAAAAAATAAATAAATAAATAAATAAATAAATAAATAAATAAATAAATAAAATCTAGATGGCAAGCAACAGATCAGTGATTTCATCGACAAATTATCATATAGTTATATTTTAATTTAAAAAATTGGGGAAAAGGAAAAATAATTATATGATAAAAAAACAAAATATAAAATTCCAGAAAAGTACTGTATGAAAAAATATGTATAATATACAATAAAAAGGTATGTAGGAATGCAAATAACCTAGAAAAATGATATAATATATTTCTCCTAACTAATAAGAATATAATTTAACAATATTAAGGGGGTACAGAAAGATAATCACCTGTAGTGGTCAGAGATTAAGACTATGGTGCACATGTTTGTAATTTTCCCTTGCATTTATTATATTACACTTTAATAACAAAGTAAAGCTACAAATCTACCTTTTCTCAGGGGTTACCTTTTGTAGAAAATACTAAATATTTGCTTTTCATATATACAGCTACACAAAGAAAATGGAGCTCCTTTAATTCTATAGCTCATTTAATTATGTCCAGGAGGAGCTAACTAAATCTCCTAGTTAGGTGGTGTGAAAGCAGACTTGCTAATCAGCATTTCAGCCTTTATTAGTTTAAGCAACCAATTGCTTTCAATGTTCATATACTTTAAAATGTGACATTCTAAAATATCTGGTTTGTCAGGCTCCCTTTGGACAACTCAATGTCTTCAGGACAGTCTCTCAGTACTCCACCCTGACACTGGCCAGGAAGATCCAGAGACAGTACGTAGGGGGCCTCTTGTGAGCCTTCTGGGGAGGTAAAAGAGGCAGACTCAGCTGGTCCCTAGCCATGAATGCTGCTGTTCACTACACAGTGGCTGTCTTCAAGGGACTGATTCCTACCCAATGGAACTAGCCCTAGGAGTTTCTGGGGAGATCTGCTGGTACCCACCTGGGATCTCAACAGCAGGATCTACTGAGGAAGACCTTCCTACCCAACACTGCTTCTGCAGTCCACAGGCTTTTCCATATAGCCGCACAATGCTTGCTTCTCAAAACACAGAGCATGGTACAGCACATAAATGGACAATTTTACAGCACTCAAATTATACCTTGAAAAGAGCTGTCTGTAAAAAGTATAAAAGGCAATTTGCCAAAAATGCTCACATTAGAAAAGTCTCAAATTTAATGAATTAAACAATGAAGTAGCCAAAATTGAATATAAAAAAAAGCTTCCAAAGCAGACAAAAGGAATTTTAAAATGAGTGAGAAGTTCTTGACTGACACGACTTGGGATCTAGTGGATAGTAAGGGAACAAGAGTGAGCTGAAACAGTAATGGAGTATGCTACTTACAGTTAATTTAAAAATAATACAAATATTTAAGTGGCAATGGAATAGCCATCTCTGACAAAACTAAACAAAAAAGGGGATACAAATGAAAGACTATTTTGTATCTGTATATACAAAATAGTTCGGATAGATAAACAGCTACTTTCTCTTAATTCAATAAGAGAAAAATTCGATGAGAAAAAAGATCCATACTAATAGTGTTTGGACAAGATATCATATCTACATCTTGTACTATGAATAACCACTAGGAAGACAACAATATGCAATGTATTAATTATTGAAACTGTCTTACTAATCAGTTTTGAAACTGTCTCATTGCTATTTGTTTTTCAACAAAATTAATTTTAAAAATTAAAATAAATAAATAAATAATACAACTGACTGAAAGTCAGTTGGCTTCTTATTGGCATCATAAAGTAGAAATTCTAAATATTAATGAAGTCCTCCCTGAGAAAATGTGTTAGTCTCAGTACTACACACATGCCATGATTTATCATTAATTATGGTACTATAAATGCTGGAGTACCACACTCTCATTTTTTTACCTTTTAATAAACACCAACTGCCACACAAAAGCTATGCTGGAAAGATGGCTAACGCCATGGGTGTCTGTGTATGGTATTGTAGGGCTTGGCCTCTCCCCATAGGCGTAGCCAGTCCTCTCTCCAACGCCTATGTCTCAACTCCATGTCCCTGTGTTCACACAGTAGACCCTCTATGAACAATGAAATAAACATAGGTTGAGTTATTTCAGTTCTGTTCTCCCACCTCTAAATCACTCTCTGACCCTCACAAAGTTCATGTCTTAGGATGTACTTCCCATCCCTTCTTGCTAGCCCTTTATTCATTTATCACATTAATATAATTACAACAAGTTACAATCTCTTTTCCATATTGTTGTACTTACATATTTTCTTACCAGCATGTTTCTACTTTAGTTTTGTCTTTGGTTTTCTTTTGCTTTTTTGTACTAGGGATCACACTCAGGACCTTGTACCTGCGAGGCAAACACTTATGCCACTGAACTATATCCTCAGCCCTTAACATGTTTATATGTTAATACAAAAAATTTTTGTTTCATTTCATGATTTCTACTGAAAAACATTTTCTCATATTAAAATAGATTGAGTATTAAAGCAATCTATTCCAGTTGTCAAGTACTCTGCATAGGATGTTGACAGGACTATTTTACCAAAAGAAAAATTAAGAGTATAGATGGATAAGTACTGGAGGACAATGCCCTGGGTTCATTTCAGATGCTGAGTTTCAAGGTTCCATAGAACAGGCAGATGAAAATGTTCAATAGGTAACCATAAATGCAAGTAAAAAACAAAATCTAGGGGTCAGGGAGATAGCTCAGTAGAATAAGCGCTTACCTGGCAAGCACAGGGTCCTGAGTTCAATCCCTGGTACTGCGAAAAAAATAAAATCTAGAAGTCACAAACAAGTGGGCCACTATGGTCATGCAACAGAGCAAGAGATCATTCAAGTAAAAGACAAAAAACAGAGGAGGGGGAAACTGAGAAAGAAAGTACCTTACTATACAGTAAGGCAAGGACCTGAAAAATGGGGAAATAAAAAGGATCACCACGGGCATAAAAAGCTATGAAATTGATCTGTGTGTTTCAGTGAACTTACTCTGAAAGCTGCCAGGCAATCACACTGGATCTATCAGCCAGACAGTCTCTGGAGCTCCTCACCAAACACTTCCCAAACAGTTAATGACATGGACACAGGGCTGACACTAGAATTAGAAACCCACAGTGCTGCTGCCAATGCACCAAGGTGGGCATCTCTCACTTGAAGATCACTGTTTTTTGTTTTGTTTTGTTTTGTTTGTGGAACCTGGGATTGGGATTGAACTCTGGCCTTTGTGCTTGCCAGGGAAGCACTTACTACACTGAGCCATCTCCCCAGCCCTGGGAATCTCTCACTTGGATGACCAGCAGAATGAGGTCCCTGAACCAAAAGCAGGATTATCTGGGGCACATAAATGCCTACCACACACCCAGAATTTCAGGAGTCAAAAGTTAAGACTATGCATCATTAGTAAATCACACACACACACACACACACACACACACACACACACACACACACACACACCAGAGCAAGCCTTACACACACTAAAATTGGTAGACCACAAGGCTGTAAGTTCTTCAAGCTCTGTCCAGTCTACCTCTGACTTCCTGTACTTCAGGTAACTTCTGCTCACAGGACA
Source organism: Ctenomys sociabilis (assembly GCA_004027165.1). NCBI lineage: Eukaryota > Metazoa > Chordata > Mammalia > Rodentia > Ctenomyidae > Ctenomys > Ctenomys sociabilis. The sequence continues at coordinate 70,410 of PVKA01004256.1, forward strand.
TTAGGCTGCTTAGATCTATCCAGAGATCAGAAATTATTTGATAAACATGTAACCTTCTAAAAGGCTCAGTACAAAATTGATTTTCTTCTCATTACACTGGTTCATTTTGCCCATGCAATATCTTCATTCTGATGAGGCTGAGGAGTTAACAGTCCAGGGGAGACTTACATTTCTGAGTAGTCAGGAGCTTCATGGGAATGGAGTGCTGGGCCAAGTAACGAAAGGAAGAAGCTGTGTTTGGTATACTGGGATGCAGAAATCACAGAACCTAAATGCAGTGGGATACTACTAGGAGAAATATTAAAAAATGTTGCTTTTATCATTCTTGTGGTTTGGAAAAAAATCTGTATTTCTATTTACCTCGCTACAAAAACACAAAGTCAACATTTTCATCTATGTGTACAGAAAGAAATCAATGTTTTCCCCCTTAGGAAGGCTACAATTTTAATTAATGTTCCCTAATTGATATTGGCTTGGACTGACTGATGACAGCCTCTCTATCAGCTCTGTGGGTGAGGTGCACTATGAGCTCCATCATCTAGGGAAGCCTTTTGCTTTCAGGGGTCTTTGCCTATGCCTAAGTGATGCTTCTTAAGACTTGGAATCTTGAAGCCACAAACAACCTCAAAGAACCACCTAGTTCAATCTCCTATACCCTGTTTTCCTAAAATCATTACAGAAACACTCCTCTACCTGCACTGCCTATAGGATCTGTGGGTTTCACCACAGATCTTCCATTTATGTCCTCTTGACTATTCTGTAGCATGCTAAACACAGGATTTCCTTGAGAAACATGGTTTTGGAGGCACTGCTACCTTCCAGGGTTGCACATCTGCTTTGGCTATCTTTAAATAAAAAGTAATGAGGACCCAGGAATGTTGCTCAATGACACAGAGCCTGCCCAGCAAGCCCAAGGTCCTGAGTTTAATTCCTGGTACCAAAATTAAATAAAAATAATGAGAAAAGAAATCTGAATGTTGGGTCATAACTATATATGCCTACAATAGCACTTCACAGACAATTAGCATATATCCACCTAAAGAATGCAAGTTAGAGGCTGGGCTGAAGAATGGACAGAGCTAAAGTGGGACAGAAGCCAACACCAATATATCAGTGGTTGAGAAACAGGCTGAAAATACCAGTTTAAAGGATGTACATACTTGGCGGTTAATTCACAATGCCGCACAAGAGAAAACTTGGAGTTTGTAAGGGACACAAATGGAAGACATGTTATACTTTTAACTACATATTAAGTCTTTTTTTAGACTGTGTATATGAGTCATTTCATAGGAAATACTAAATCAATGCAAACCAATGCTGGGTACACTTAAAATAGGCATAAATCCACCTACTTTCACTTTATGTAATATTTTTTAACAGTTCCAGTCAAGGTATTATCGAAGTATTATGTAATTTATAAAGAATTTTAGTAACCACACAAAGTCACTGTGTACGTGAAACTCTTGCTAGGAAGTCCTTCCATAGTCTACTGTCATACTACCATCAGAAACCAACATATATTTTTGTTCTCGAAACTCCATAGCTCAGGCAGGAGAATCACAACTTCAGGCTGGGCCAGGGCAACTTAATGAGTGATGCATTGTATCAAAACAGAAAACAGGGCTGGAGATGGGGTGCTGTAGTTAAGTGGCAGCATTCCTGAATTGGATCTCTAATACAAGAAAAAAAGAAAAAACAGCTTATAGGCAGCTTCAGAACACCATAAAATAGTGTAGATGGTTGAGAATGACAATAAAATGTCCCTTAAGCTTTTTCTAACCAATGAGCCCAACTTGTCACAAATTTCATTTATTTTATAACTCCTTTACATACTGCATACTTCTTTTCTGATAGGTTATGTGCCCTGCCCAGAGCTGACAACACTTCATGATCTAAACCACAACTAGACTTTAAATTCAGATTCTAACTCTTCTTCTGGTCATTGAATCATTTTAAAATGCAGTAAAACTTATAAATCAATCATTTTCCCAAAAGTACTCATACAAACATATATTAGCATATAATTTTAGGAAATGTAGATGACTCTCCCACCACCAAAAGGAAAAGCTCCAACTTGAATGAATTAATGTGTTTTGTAAAGGACCACCCTAAAATCCTAATGTGTCACATTTAGGTACTCCAAAAAGATTTGAGGAAACTATATTCCTCAGCTAAAGGTGAGAGTCAAAAAGGATTATAAAAAATAAAGTGAGATTAGTGGTCCTCTTCAACCCAGTATTTATTTCCCTCCTGAGTATTTTTCCAGAAAAACTAAGAACATCATATCACAGCTATAGATATTCACCCATGTTCATAGCAGTGCAATTTGTCATAGATAAATCTTGGAAACAACATAAATGCCCATCAACTGGGCATGGAATGGATAAAAAGATGCAGTATTTTTATAAAATGGAGTGTTACTCAGCTACAAAGAAAGATAAACTTGAGGCTTTTATAGGTAAATGAACGCAAGTAGAGACTATATTCATAAGTGAAATAAATCAGACCTGCATGTGTAAACATCGTATGGTCTCCCAAATATAAGAATCTGAAAGAGCAAATAATCTGAAAGGCATAATGGACACTGTGAAAAGAAAGGAGAAAAGAAAAAAAGAGGAAGGAAAAAAACTATATATATAAAACACACACACATATATATGATACAGTATACATATTAGCATGGATAATTTGGGGAGATAGTGCTAACTCATAAGAAATTACAAATAAAAACAGTGCTCTTTTCTCCTAATGTAATAATTCTACTTTATTCTATGTGGTTTGCACTGAAAATCCCAATGTTTCCTATGAGACAAAAATTTAACAACTGTGATCTCCATGAGCTAAGCATTAAGGGTAATTTTAATTTTCTTCTTTATACTTTTGTATATCTTTTTAAAAGGCTGCCACCAAAAAGTGCTTGGAATTAGGGATGCAACAACTAAAGCATGTTTACTCCAAAGCAACAAGAGTATCATATTAGAGAGATGAAAGAAAAATGAGCAAACGTCAACAGATTTCATATTCAGAAATTAGGTGGTTGAGGTCAGGAGATGGAGCAGCTCAGTTGTACAGAAAGGATTGAGGGGTAAGATGAAGGAAAAATATTTAAAAGCTCATGGAAAGTGGGGTGGGGGAGCAAAACCTTCTATGGACAAAATCCAGGAGGGAATCAAACAAATCAGTGTGATGCAAATGAAATCAGAACTCATCTCAGGGCACAAAAGTATTCTCTCCTTTCTTATACAAAATGCATGATGAGTAACACAAAACAACGCCAAGTGCGCACACACTTACTAAATTTTGCTTCACCACACACCCACCCGACATCACACTCAGGATTCATCAGGGTTTGCACCAAGCCATCTCCACCTGCTGGCTGCACCGGGTTGTTCCTGCATCGTTCCTGAGGTCCTCTCTTCCACCCACTCTGCCTCTGGCACACTGAGGAGCAGCCACGCCAGACGGCTTCTGGTGCGCCTGATCGTGTGTGGTCCAGCAGTGCTGTGCTATCATTTGTGTCCTGTAACACGGTTCACTGTCTGCTGCAGGAACCTATGTGCGACCATCAGTTGGACCACTAAATTAAACATATGTTGCACAAAGGACACTAATGGTGATTTTCAAGCAATGGGACAAGTATGAAAGATTCAGGCCTCATAAAGACTGATGTGTAATCAGTTTTAAGGGAAAGCCACGAGTGCTCAGCATGTGCTCAACAATTATTTCATTAAATTCCCTTGAAGGTTCAATGCCACACATGACTACTTAGAGCACTTTCACACATACTGTGACCTTCAAAACTGATCCAAATGAGGTAAGTCCAGTACTAACATTTCCACCTCCCAGGTGAGGAAATGGCTCAGCAAGATTACAAGGATACCTTGGTCCATGAACTTAATTTGTCCTGCAGTCCTGGAAAAGATGACCACATTTGTGTTTGTGTAGAAAAAATGGCCACAGTCATGTCTGTCACCCAATGCTGCTTGCAAACAAAAATAAAATATTGCCAAATGCTTCTGTTTGTGGACCAAACTATTTGCAAACAAGAGTGTTCATGAACCGAGCTCTTTTCTTCTAAACATAATAATGCTACTTTATTCTATGTGGTTTGCAATGAAAATCCCAATGTTTCCTATGAAACAAAAATTTAACAACTGTGATCTCCATGTGCTAAGCATTAAGCATAATTTTAATTTTCTTCTTTATACTTTTCTATATCTTTCTAAAAGGCTGCCACCAAAAAGTACTTGTATTTTCCATCTGAAGTCACTCACTGGGCTGTTTGTGTAGCAAACAAGTGACAAAAGAAGGCCCTTGACTCTATCCCTTCCCACTCCCTACAGCACACTTTCTTCACAGGCTTGACTGCGTTATCTGGCTTATCTTACCCATAAGCTAAAAATCAGAACAATCAGAACAGTGCAGTAAGTCTTCCAGAGCCACCCAGCCTTTCTGACTTCATTGCATTATCAAGCATTTGACAGTGTGCTTGCTAGACAGCAGAGCCCAAAGCCCAGCCTCTACCTCCATATCACGTATGTCTGTGGCAGGTATCAGTATATCCAGGTTCAGGAGAGAACAAGGCAGCATTACAAAGGCTATCTGGGGTCATGCATTAACCCAAATAAAAAAGGAGCCAGGTCACATTTATCAGTATCAGATTTAGATTTAAATTTGGGAGTTGAGTGAGAAACTATATTACTTCCTATTCTTGTTAACACTTTTTTTGTACCGAGGATTGAACTCAGGACCTTGCATTTGCCAGGCAGGTGCTTATTCTACTGAGTTATCTCCCTGGTCCAAAAACTTTTTTCTTCTTTTTTTTTTTTTTTTTGGCGGAACCAGGGATTGAACTCAGGTCCTTGTGCTTGCAAGGGAAGCGCTTATTCCACTGAGCCATCTCCCCGGCCCCTTATTTTACTTCCTATTCTTATTTCCTGTTCATCCATTGATAAAAAGAATGCGCTGTGTAAGCCAGCCAACAAATTCTCCCTGCCTTTTGTCAAATTTCCATTTCCAACACTTCTCTGGAACGCATAAATCTCTACCTGCCTAGGAGGTGGTAACACAGCACCACACTGAGAAGAGACAACTGCTTCTACTTACTAGCTTCTGTAATTCTATCTAAAACATAAGCCAAAAGAGAGAAAGAAAAGGAAGCAGGGAAAGATATGCTTTCCAAAGTTAACTCAGGATTTTGACTGACCATACTGTTAGGTGCTTGGTGAAATAGCAAGCTTTACAGGATTTCTAAACATACAGGGATGCTCAGCTGAATTTACAAAGTGCCAAAAATATTAAACCAAAAGACAAATCAATATAATGCCTTCCATACAAATGCCCAGATATCTCATTCATGACTTGAAAGCAAAAAAGAAAGGCTTTTCTAAAAGCCTCTGATCACAGCACACTCTATGCTACATCTCTTTTTCTAGTCTTTTTACACTCTCTAAAATACTTTTCCTTAACATTTAAATATAAGTTTGTTAAGACTCTGTTGTTTCATCTATTGTCAAAAAAAAAAAAAAAAAAAAAAAAATGACTTCATCTTCCACAGCTACATGTCAACCATAGATCCAAAAATGATCTTTTAAAAATTAAAGCCTTTCCAAATGCCTGTGCTATTCTCCTTGCATCTTGGGCACACCAGGTAACCTTCAGGTCCTGCAGCTTACCTGGCTACGTCCAACATCAACGAACAACTCCTTCAGTTCCTGCCAGTGCCTGCTTGCCTCAGGTTCCAACTCAGACATCTTAGAGAATTCTTCTCATGTATACCTCTCTCCCATGCACTAATCACAGCATTCTGAGCGTTTTCTTAAATTTACTGAAACTAGCCTGTGTCCCCTTCCTGTGAGAGGAAGGGAAGAATCTCTGCCTTATTCAGTGGCATTTACTTGAATGTCTCAATCAAATGAGAAAGCAAGTGAATAGATACCTTCTCTCCACAGAAGTTCTTCTACTTCATTTCTACTGTGCGTTGGCAAGCAGTGCCACTGAATGAGATATAGTTTCTTTCCAAAGTAAGTGTAAGCTTTCCCTTCTCACAGGAAAGGGACACAAGCTCATTTCAATGTCATTACCAATACAAAAGTGTGTGTGTGTGTATGTTGTCTCTGAGAATTTCTAAACCAACCAGTGCTCAGATAAGATTGTCTTTCAAGCAGAATATTACAACTCAAGTCATTTATAAGGGCCTACTTGAAAATTTTTAAATACTAGACTTAAAGTATATTTTTACATGGATAAAAAGGTACAAATTTTATAGGTCATGCCTAACAAGGAGCATATGGCCTACTTCTGCAAAATAGACATTGCATTCTCTGGGTCTAGAAAACCTGTACTTGCTTGAGGCAGGGTGGTAAAGGAGAACAGAATAAGATTCCTGTGTGCCCAAAGCCTCTCAGGTTTCAGTTCCTTCCTTCCTCCATCTCCTGCCTGCTTTGGGCCCTCAGGGAATCACCAGAGCCAGAAAAGTGATGTGGAAAAGAAGACCCAGCCTCCGACCCAACACAGAAGGACTGTTCTGTGCAGGGCCCCTTCTACTGAAAAAGAGGGAAAGTGCAAACAAGGGCAGGAAACCAGTGTGGTTTTAATCACATAAATGAAACAGAACTAGATTCTATAACTAAAGGAATTCATTTAAAGCTTTAAATGTCAAAAAAGTACCCTAATTAATGTTGTAAGATTTTTCACAATTAGAAAATATTATGTAATCCATAGCAATGCCTGCTTTATCCAGTTGATAACTCTGAGCAAGTATTGACAAAAAATGTTAAACTTATGATGTCAGACTGAAAAGGCCTCTTTGCCAAAGTACATCACTGCATTAAAAACACTTAGAGTACTTATTTAGCTACCCACTTTTAAGTGACACTTGAGAAATTAACACCATCAAGCTTTCTAAACATAGAGCAAATCAGCTTTGTTTTACTTGTCAGAAATGCTCACAGTGCATCCACCCACTGCCTGCTTCTTTAACTGCAAGAGATAAAGAAAATTACATAAAGAATAAAGATAAAATGCATGTCACACATACACTGCACATAACAATCACAGTATAAATTAATGAATTCTTCAGTATCTACTTTATGAGCCCTTCTGTGAACCCTCAAGAGAACATAAGAAAAATACAGGGTGTGGTGTATGTCTAAAAAACTTATCATGGGGAGGAGGTAACTAAGGGCCAAGAAACAGAAAAAAAAAAAAATCAAGAACAAACAGTGCTCTGTAACTCAGACCTAAATGGTACTGTAAATAACTCTTAAACCAGAAAAGTTTGAAACTAAAAATTTTAAAAAGCAAGCACAATGCATCAAACCTTACAAATAGGTATGAGGCACTGTTCAAAAATGGGAGCAGCAAACCATTCGGGATCCTCCTGTCTCTCAGGAGCTATTCCTATTCCCCATTTCCCTATTCCTTTTCTCCAATAACTTTTCAAAAAGAGGGGACAACTCATATCTGAATATAAAGGGGAGATACCCAAGCAAAGAAAGAGAAGCTGGGATCCTGGAAGATGTGCTGAATTTCTAGTCCTATAACAAATAGGAATTACCACATGTTGTGGCAATCAACTTGTAAAGAGAAAAGCCCTTTTTTCCCACTCCCACTTTTGGAAGTTTCTGGCCACGACTGGTTGGCCCCACTGCTTGGGCCTATGGCAGAACATCCCGTAGGAGCCCATGGCACAGCAAAATCTGCTCAGCTCATGGCGAGGAAGTGGAAAGAGGAAGATTAAGGAGATAGGGTCCCCCATCTCCTTCACCAGCATACCTGCTGGGACACAGGACATCCCACTGAACACACTTCAAGGGTCCATCTCTGTCCACAAGTGACAGCCAGGACCACTTCTCCAACACACAGTAAGTAAGCCTTTGGAGATATTCTAGATACAAACAACAACTGTATTTGTTCTCTGGAGAACCAGAGTGAAGTGTGTGTGTGTGTGTGTGTGTGTGTGTGTGTGTGTGTGTGTGTGAGAAGATTCATTAGACACACTGCAGAATTAGTTAGCTAATCCACAATGGCCATCTGCACACCAGAACCACAGGATCCAGTATTTGTTCAATCCAAGAACAAGAACAGCAGGGACTGACAGTGTAGTGCCAAACTGAAGTGAAAGGCCTGCAACCTATCCAGGGGGTTGCTGTTGTAAATTCATGCTGAAGGGCTGAAGGACCTAGAAAATGATGTCCACAAATAACAGCAGCAACAGCAAAAGACACACATACTCAAGAAGAACTGAGCTTTGAAACAAACACCAACTTCCTTCTCCCTCTTTTCAAAAAAGTTCACCTAAGCCTCAACCTTGCTGGATGGTGCCATCCACAATCAGCCTGGTTTACATCCAACCAGCTCCCCTCAGTCTGCTCGTTCACATCCAACCATCTCAATAAATTCCCATAGATACACCCAGACATGTGTCTCACTAATTTCCTAGGTACCTCTTAACTAAGTTGGACAATAACCATCACAATAGCAGAAATTATTGGGTAGACAGGAGGTTAATGAGCAGAAGACTGGCCTTCCTAAGTGAGAGGCCCAAAGTGGAGAAGAGTGTGAAGCAGAGGGGTGGGCCCAAACTACAAAGAACATACATCCAGGCTGTGTACTACAAAATCTTCTGTTGAAAGCAGCAAAATTACAAACAAGTGAGAAGTCGGGTATATAAGAAACAGGTTTATTTTGTATCATTGCATTTTATTTTTGTTTTGAGGCTTTCATTCTGATGAACAGTAAAAACTAAATTTCAGTCAACTTCAGGTAATCTCAGTAATCTCAGTGCTTTTTCCCTTGCTCAAGTTACATTTAAATTCTAGAGAATTACAAGATTCTGGAGGTAGGGAGAGAGAAGGGTAGGCAGAAGTCAATACCCTTTATCCTGCAAATATTTGTAGCTCTCCTAGTAGCAACAGGTCTTTCTCTTTCCCTCATCATTCCTGCCAAGAGCCACCTGAAAATCTGGCTATCTTGGCAATATCCATGCCCTTCTAGGCATAAAAGTATCTGTTCATTGCCCCAAAGTTACCTCTGCCACAGAGCATTTGCAAAGCTGGCCCTGATCCCTTGGACCAGACAGACAGCTCTATTATTCTCAAGCCATAATGAGCACACTGGATCTTTATGCCATCATCTCAAGCTCTACTTTTAAGAAAACAGGAAAAACTTTTTTGAGTTTTTTGGATCAAGTTTCATCATGCCTAGATTGTTGTAGATTTCTTATGGTACATAGTCTTATCACTAGTATCTAGCTTCCTATAATTGATGATTATTCCACAACTATGTTTTCTAGGTATAGGTGGTTCTTGCTCTTTGTGTCTATCCCAAGAATTAATTTACTAAGGATGAGAGGATGCTATCTATCTGGGTAAGCACCCAGTCCTTCTGGGCTATGGTGATGGTTACAACCCCAGACAATCACAGTACTGTTATATAAGGGAGAAAAACTGTTTACAACAGATACGACAGCCTGGGAAATGTAATATAATTAGCAATAACAATAGCACTGAGCACATTATAGCTACCAATATACTGTGATAATTATCATCCTACTACTTATAATTACAGCAACAAGTTCTACATTTATATAGCAAAATCCAACATATACCAGGAACTTGTCCACAGTGATTTTTCCCTTACTAGGACGACTTTACCTTGTTATGGGTGAGGATGTACTTAAGAGTTATATAGAAAAGACAGGGACAGGGGATAAGATGGAAGAATGAGAATGTATAGAATATAGAAATAAGGCTGGAAGGCAAAGAATGATCTCACAGGTTTTGAGAAATTAGAGAACACAGTAGAGAAAAACACAAGAGAAAGCAAAAGAATATTGAAGTGAACCAGAAAGGGTCAATGTTCACTCACATAAAAATATAATGAAATTAAGACAGATAGTTGAAGAAGAAAAGATGAATAGAAAAAAAAAGAGTAAGAAACCTAAATAGCAACCTAAGAAAATGAATAAAAATCCCAACCAGACACAAAGGTCAAGCTAATCAAACAAAGACAAATAATAAACTTTCTAGGTATACACAATTCTGTGACAGTGCTCACGTCAGATCCCAGAGAACTGTTGTGCAGTCCTGCCAAGTTTGCAGGAGGATTCGTGCTGGATGTGGGTCTGCTCTTGCCTTCTGGATATGGGTCTGGAACTGGGCTTAAGTGCACAGTGTTCTGGCTATCCACCTTCTCCTTACCAGGGCACTCTCTATGGTTCTCTCTTAGTACCTGCGGCACCATCAAGTAGGGAAAGCCTGTGGTTGCTCCAACATATACACAGCTGGCTTCTTCCCGACCTTCTACAGTGTCCTCCACTCCACATCACTAACTTCTTCCACATGGACTGCTGGGCAGGAGCAGCGCCCCGTCCTGCTGCAGGCCACGGCTACTTGCCTGCCTAGGCCACTGGGCCGAGGCTGCTCTGCTGGTCGGACCACAGGGTTGCTTTCAGTCCTCTGTATTTACAGCTAAGACTGGCTTTTCATAGCCACTGGAGCCAGCTCCAGGTCCCAGCTCCTACGACTCAGAACTGCCCCAAGTGCACACCCATCTTCCAGCAGTGGCTGTGACAGGATGGTTCTTCCTTCATTCTACTGTGGAACGCTGGCAGTGAACAATCCAGGACTGTTCTGCTACTGGACTTTAAATAAAATGGTGGCCCTGCCCACCCATTTCTGTGTGCCCGAACACAGTGCAAGCTCATGTCACCAACCATATCTTGTACCCTCCCTGTCCCTGCAGACTTTTCTGCAGTAGGCTGCTGGTCCTGCCTGTGGTGTGCACTGTACTCCCCAATAACATTTATACTGTTAATGGTGAATCTTTTAGAGACACGTGCCCAAACTGAATACCGAGGTTTTATCTTAAAAAATAAAAACAACTCATACATTAACATCTTTTATTTTCAAAGAGAAACAACACATAGTGCCATAGGTTCATCTAAAATTCACATTATGATTGCCATACACTGAACACAAATAAGAAAACATGATAAATTCCCCAAACCATAACAATAGAAATGAAGAACTCCAGTGTTTTGTTTTAGGACTTTTCATTAGCTTAAGATTTGCGGTTATTACTATTCCTCATCAATGTCAAATGGCCAGGAAAATACAGCCAACAGGGTCTCACTATGCAGTTCAGGCTGGCCTTAAGCTCACTTTGTAGCTCAGGCTGGTCTCAAACTCACAACAATCCTCCTGCCTCAGCCTCCCAAGGGCTGGGATTACAGGCATGCGCCACCACGCCCAGCTTACAGTTAATTATTTCTGTGCAACTCACCAGAATTTATGTGGCTCTGGATTATTGATTTCCCCGTGGCTCCACTATCCAAAAAATTTTGAAAGCCACAAAAACTTCCTCAAATGATTTATTTGTTACATCCTAAGGCTTAAACTCACCCAACCTGTAAATACTGGACTCCGCCTCATTTCTATGTCTTCAACTCTGCTTTCCAATATATTTAATAATTTCGTATCATAGTTTTTCCTTATTCCACTTAAAGATTCTGGGTCTTCTCTCCCAGCTAAAAATAGATTCTACATAGGCAAGGCTCTTCATATTTTTACATTAGAAAATATTGGCCAGTACATAGTTGCTCTTCAGCTTGTCACTGTTAAGTTTATAGACCCTCTAGTGTAATGTCAGGAGATACAATTCAAGGATAAATGAGATGTTTTCACATGCACATCCCAGAATCTTGATGGCATAAAAGGAAGTTAGGAGAACTAAAAAATGGACAATATTAATAAGATATTAGCACCTCCTTGATATAAAGTAATAAAGTATGTATCACCACAAATGAATGAAGAATTGGAGTCTGGGAGCTTCCAGTGACACCAAAACCAGTAAATTCTGGGTTAAGACCATGACACTGAAAAAGACACACAAAGCCTGGCTATTTCCACTTGTAAAATAACTATCAATTCCCTCTATTTTTTTTTAATCTATTTTTAATTTTATTCTCTCTTCTTGGGCTCTCATTCCCATCATGGTGCTCTCTTCTGTTCTCTCAAACTAGTACCAGCCCCACCCAGCAGGGAGCACAGCTTGCCACATGTGGGGAGAGAAACCAAGCCTCTCTTCCCCACCAGCATATGCCAAGCCCAGCAGTAGCCTGGCACACATAAATGAGCCCTGATATGAATAGAGTGGGGCACAGACAGCCCTAGAATTAATCATTCTATGTATAAGACACTGGGCGTGCACCCAAAAGCAAAATGTACTCATTGCATCAAGATAAGTCCTCTCTCAAAACTGGAGAAAACGCCTTTCTCTGTCAAGTGTGCGTGTCAGGAATTCATGACTTGGAATCTGGTGACACCAGGCTCTGGCAGAAGATTAAACAAAGGAATAAAATAAAGACTCAGTCATTACTCTATGCTGACTTGTCTGAGTTCCCTAAGAGCTGGTGCCACAGCGACTTGAAATTCCAAACGAAGTGTGCCACCATGACCACTGTTCCTCCTACTTCTAATGGCCTATGGTCTCCTCCCTACCACAGACTCTTTAGCACCAATCCACTACTAACATTTACACTGAGCACTGTAAGGCTATTAAGTAAAAATGTAAGAGACAATAAATGGTAGAATGCAATTAGGACAGTAAGGTACACAGCTAGACCTTGAAGGATGCAGGATTTAGAAAACAAAGAGTTTAGGACAAGAGCAAGGACATGTATAGAGAAACAGAGATGAACACAGCAAGTTTCAATGCAGGGAGGATGCCAGAGTTACTGGACATAAGACTCATTTAGAAGAGCTAAAGGAGGAAAGGTGAGGCAGCCTTCTTTCAGGTCACCTTAAACCCAGGATAAGAAATGTTTTATGGGCAACAAGAACCCTTCATGAAAGCACTTAAATGAGAAGGATCCAATGGTAGAATAGTTTTTCATAAAAATTTATTTGGTGGTCACAGGTAAGTTCTCTTGGAGTAGATAGTGATACGGGGAGTAAGGGATTCATGATGAAAATCACCATGGCAGTGAAGAGAGCACTGAGAAAAGCAGGACTATCAGACCTGCTGGGAGAAGGTTTGCCCAGGATGTGAAACGAGTATCAAGCCTAGGTGAGCATGGAGTCTCCCTGTGCTCTACCCCACAAATCCCCCAGCGGGTGAACACATCTGTGGTTATAGGACCTAATCTGACCTCCCTTCTTCACCATCTCTAATTCTGTCTTGTTCTCTAAGTTTCCCTTTCTGCCTTTCTCCAGGATACACTTACGAAAAGTGCCTATCCTGCTTGCATTCTACCATCTTTCTTCCCTACACCTTTTGAGTTCATCTCCTTATAAACATGCTTGTCACAATACCTAGTTATTCCTGATAAAAAAAAAAAACACAGCAAGTAATAACAACAACAAAAATGCCCATCTCCTTTCCTAGTTTAAAGGCTTCTCAGTTTCTGCCAGTTCACCGAAAAGATTAGGTCATTAATTGCCAATCTCTCAAAGCAAGCCCATAAATAGCTCAATCCTCCTTCCAAGACTGCTATATGGCACATGCCTCATTCTAATTGCTCTAATTACATGAAGAACATAATGAGATACAGCAGCAGATGGCTACAGATTAAGTTCCATGGAAAATAAATTCCCTTGCCTGTTAAAGAAACTTTGCCTTAGAAAAGTTAAAACTCAGTCATTTGTTCTCAAAGCCAAAGATATCTTTAAATGTTATACTTTTTATTTTGTTCAGTAATACCTTTCCTTAAAAAAAAATTCACTCATTTCATGTGGCTTTATGCTACAAATTTGTAACCCTACTGAATAAAGAACAAGGAGAAATATAACTACTGACAGTTGTTCCTTAGGAGTTCATAATAAATCACTGATTTCTATAAACCTGAATTGTAATTTTTAAAATGTATGCTATTAAACATACAATTGGGAGGGCCAGTCAGATAGCTCACTGGATTAAAGCTCCTGCTTAGACAGACACAGGGCCAAGGGGTCAATCTGGTGACTAAAACTGGGCATGGTGGCACGCACCTATAATCCCAGCACTTGGGAGGCTGAAAACAGAAGGATCACTATGAGTCCAAGCTGTGTAGTGAGAACCTGGTGACCCTATACAAAAATGTATTAAAAAAAAAAAAAAAACCAAGGAGGTTATTTGGGCCCAGCAACAAGAAAATCTCTGTGTCAAGCATTGTGAACTTCCACTTTGCACAAAAGATGGAAAGTCAAACTTCCAGCCACCATTCTGATACTCACCAATGCAAATTTGAGGTCTAAACATGTTGCCATCTTCCCTCTGAACTCATGTGTGTGGCCATGGCTATGTCTGTCTGCACACACATTAACGGCAATAAGCTCAAGCCTTGCAACTAGCTTTTCTAATCTCACATGCTGTTATATCTGTGCTTGATTCCAAAACCACCTCCATCACTGAAGAGCCAAGGGCTCTCCTCACCTCCTTCCCAGTTTCACAAAGAATGTGGATACCATTACAGGCGCAATCGAGGACTCAGAGCAGTCACCATGCCACACAAAAAGTGAGTGCCAGAAAAAAGAACAAAACTCCTGCTGAGGGCCAATGAGATAGCTCAGCAGTTGAAAGCACCTGCTTAGGCAAGCTTAAGACAGGCACAGGGACCACACAATTCAATCCCCAGCACCACATGCCTTGCCAGCCCCACCCTCAAGGTGGGCTGAACTGACCAAAGATAGATAGATAGATAGATAGATAGATAGATAGATAGATAGATAGATAGATAGATAGATAGATAAAATAAAAACTCCTGCTATCAGGAAAACTAGAGATATAAAGATACTTTTCATTCAGGTGGAAAGAAAATATTCTGAAAAGCAAATCTCTTTCTCCCAAACTACAAGCCTCTTATTTCAGTTCTAATTTAATCTAAACCCACATTGCTAATATGCAACCAACTCTGTACTGTCATAGCCCTTTACAATGAGCCAGAAGAGAGTGCAATCATGTGCATGCCTAGCCTACCTACCCCCACGCACCCCAATGTACCACCTGCAACCCAGTATCATCACTGTTTTCATAATCACATCTTTCAAAAATGGTGATGATTCCCTCTAAGAGGCAAGCTTCCTATTACCCTCCTCTATTAAGAAAAGTAGATGCTGAATTGTATTATCTCCCATGATGTGGAAATGGGATGCTAGCCACAAAATACTTGGGGAAAACCTGCTCTCTCCATCTTGCCATTTTTTTCATGAAGTGTACACATAGGATATATAGCCAATGACCCAATAATGCTATAAACATAATATGTGTTTTAAATCTCAACCTGTATTAACATCCTTGAAGATGACCTGGCTTATACTAAGACACCTAAATACCTGAATTGGGGTTTCTCATACCTTATTTTGATATTTCCTTGCTTATCTTCTGGGTCAATATAAGTAATGCATGAATAATAAAAAACTGAAAAGGAGAAAAATGATACTGAAAACATGTTGCAAAGCCCCATTTTTCTTCACAAGTGTTTAAAGATACTTGAAATCTCATTTCTAGAGAATGAAAACACATTACCGTGTTGTATAATATGAAGGGGAAGCAGAGAAACCATTGGGACAATGGATGACAATATTTTTCAGACACAAGGTTTCTCCCAACAATCATCTGATATAATCATAGAGGTCCAGTCCTAACTACTTCTTTCACTCTAGTGAATTCTTACAACGTTATGTTGTCAGCATCCACTGCTAAGGTTTGCTCTGGCCAGCATGAGGCTTAGTCCCTTGACAAGGCTTCTAGTTCTCCATTTCCTCCCATTCCTCAGGATGATCCATCCAGACATCTGTCTTATGCAACTGCAAGAACTCAGAGTGACTGACTTCAGAGCATCACTTAGAGACAACTTGATTCTTATCTAAAACCACAGATTCTCCAGACGAGATACACTCCCAAAGCCCTTGAAGGTATGCTTAACCACATTAAAACATAGCTTGGAGTTATATAAAGTATCACATTAAAATTTAACATCCTTCAAAGTTCAATCATTTAATTTCAAAACTGTATTTCAACCCAAACGACACTGGGAATTGAGGGAGCAAAGGAAGATAACGTTCTATCTCCAGTAATGAGAGAGCTGAAGTGGGAGAAAAGGGGTGGGATCGGATGGACAATTTTGATGACAGCTTAATTTGTGGGTCTTTCATGGTGTAAGGGCAAAGGAGCCATTTTATTTGTTGTTTCTAACATCATTATTATCAATTAGAAAGGGTTTTTGGGTTTTGGTTTTTGTTGTTGTTGTTGTTGGAATGGGGGATTGAACTCAGGCCCTTGTGCTTGCCAGGGAAGCACTTATTCCACTGAGCCATCTCCTGGGCCCCGTCGATTAAAATTAAGTTCAAAAGCCACATCTCCAGCCCTGACTTCTGCTAAGCCCAGACCCATATATCAAGTTGTCTGCCTATAATCCTTTCCTTGGACCACATCTCACAAGCAAGACAAATTCCACTGGTCTGAAACCAAATTTACTGTCTTCCCTCCAAATATGATCATCCTTCATTGACCATGACAAGCCAAGGCCGCCAGAACAAGAACCTAAGCTTCTCTCTCTCGACACTTCTGTCCTTTACAATGAAGCTCTCATAGACTGTACCCTCTAAAATCACTACCCCTTGGCCTCCTCCTATGAACCCCCTCTTCCAGTTACTCTCAACTGAACCTGTCATCTCTTCTCCTGAACTCGGCACCAGCTCAACACACATCCTTCTCAGCTTGTTTTCCTCCAACACACTGTGCAGCAACACTCCTGCTTCTTATAGAATGCAAATGTGATCATGTCACAGCAGAGTAAGAGCCTTGGAATGACTGCCCCCATTCTCTATGGGGCATTATAAATGAAGTTTCCCAACATGACAAAAGCCTTCCTTCCAATGCCCGGCCACTAACAGTGTCATCTTTCCCCTCTAGCTACCTCATTCACACTCCCCAACCAAGCGAGCCTGAACAACTTAAGCTGTACATGCAAAGCCAATTTATATTTTGACAAACCTTCTCTCATGCACTTTTCACTGCCTGGAATGTGCTCTCCTCTGCAGTGGCCTGAAACTGATCCACATGTTCACTGCCGTAGGAATTCCTCCCTTACTTTCTGCCACCACTCACATCTCTCCTCCAGCAATGAGAGATTACTAGAAAATCAAGATCAAGGGCACCCCACTGTCTCTGCCAAGCAACCAACTCACATATCTGTGGTAGTGTCCCCTGCCCCCAGGTCTGCTTACTTATCTGTCTTGCTCATCAGACTATAAAGTGGCCTGCAAAGTTATCTTCTCTACCCACAGTGCCTGGCGTGCCATAAATGCTCATTGAACTGAACTGCATTTCATTCATTAAGTGGCTCAACTTTCACTTTGTTATCATAAAGTAATAAATTTATATAATGTAATATTATGAAGGTTCAACCTAACAAGAAAGCAGAAGGAGGCTGCATGGAGGTCTTCCAGGGTTAGCTGTGCATCATGCCAAGTGCACACTTTCACCACATTATTTAATATTTAATGGAGTCATTAATTTAAGTAGTGGCATCATCCTTCCAAGAAGGAAACTGTAGCTTACAGAGGCAGAAATTTGCTCAAGGTTACATGGTTGGAAACTGGAGGAGTCAATACTGAAGGACAGGTTTTACATGAACTCAAAGTGATTCCAAATTAAAAGCAGTAATGCAAACATTCAAGAGAATGAAAAGAAAAAATAAAAGAATTAAATGAGAAATGTTTCCAACTTCTTTTTCCAATCCTGGTTTTCCCTTTTCTACACATTCCAGCAAAGTAGGTCAATTATAGATAATGGGGTCATTCAACAGCATGGCTACTAACTAGAACATAGTGTTACAGAAAGTTAGTTAGCAGGTCAATAAAATTTAAGCATTAATTAGTTTTATTCCACCAGAAATCCATCCATCAAACCCTTGCAAACCATTTCACAAACACTCAGCCAGAAAAAATGTTACAATGCCAAGCACTAACCTTCCTAATGGAACTTTAACATTTTGGGAAGTGAAAACCATTGCCAAACAGGCCCAAGGCTCAGATCTGCAAATGAAATACAAAACGGAAAGTCTAACTAGAAAAGTGAAGCTACCCAAATGTAAGAGTTATTTGTTGAGCTTATCCCAGAGAATAAGGTCATCTTTACTCCAGGAAGAGAGGAAGGGCTCACTGCCCCTCTCACACACTGTAAGGCTGGGCACACTAGGTCAAAGTGTGGACACGGAGCACTGAAGGTGGGTGAGTCAGAACTTCAAGTTCGGGAACAAGGACAAAAACAAGTTTAATATCTTCTTTTTCTTGAAGTCCTGCCCTGGTGGCGCAAAGCCATAATAAAAACATGCCTGGCTTTCTCAGTGGAGGTAACCCAGTCCCCCATAAAGACTGCTTCAGTTGCTAAACAATGCTAGGGCTCCATCAGTCAGAGGACAAGAGAGCTACAATTGAAGGATACCAGGCAGAGAGCCCAACAACAGTAGCCTTGAAAAACACAAGAGAAGAAAAAAATGTAGCAGCAACTCAGCAGGCATGTGACTTGAGAATCTTGGCAGGCTGCCTTGCAGGGCAGAGAGTCTGTGGACAGAGAATTCATGTCTTTTTCTGGGCTGCCAGAGGCCAAGAAGTCACAGACAGAAAAATACCAAGTCTTATTCTTCATCGAGCTAATAATCAGTGAGGCCATCCAAAGAACAATGAATGAATAACCACAACTCCCCTCTGTCTTATAAGGGCATATGACTGGTCAGTGTTTCTCCAACGGGGATTTGAGGACTTTTACAACTTTAAACAGTTATGTAATACATTAATTTTGTGCCAAATATGCAACCAATTTAAAGTTTCTTACATGATAGCCAGGTTGCTAAACGAAAGTCTGATGCCTAAACCAAGGATGGAGTTAAGCTCTAGTCAACCAACACTAACAGGGCACAAGTTGAGACTCTGAGCCAAAAACTGGCAAATAAGACATGTTTGTGGAAGCTACAGAATACTCAGTGTGAAAAAAAAATCAATGAGAACATTACAGTACACTAACCACTGACAAGGTGTGTGTACAGTAGTCTATAAAGATTATCATCTAGAGTTAAATGGTTAAAAACAAGGTATGCAAACATGAATCCCTATAAGAACCAAAGGGAAGAGTTAGAAAGAAATCCTGCAACACACACACCTGTAATTCTAGCTGCTCAGGAGCCAAAGGAACAAGGATTGAAAGTTCAAGACCATCCTAGGCAACTTAGATCTCGACTGAAAAATAGGAAATAAAAAGCTATGAATGGAGCAGAGTGGTACAGTGCCTCTGATTTAACTCCTCAATATCAGTTAAAAAAAAAAAAAAACCAGCCCAGAAACAATTTAGTCTACATTAAAAAGGTGGACACAACCTAGAAAACAAATACGGTTTTCCCAGAATCATACAGTCAATGACCAGCAAAGCCTGCCTGGAGCTCAGATTGCCAGCATTCTCTACCAGAGCAGAGTTCTTATTCTAAAGTGATAGGAAATGGTGCACATTCTAGGTTTCTGAAGCTGACAGTAGAACCTTCAAAACAGCACAGATTCTAACGACACTCAAATTAAAGAATGCGAAAGAGGCCCAGCATGCAGAGGGACGGCTGCCTGTCCTGGAGCGGGCAACCTGCAGGGCAGAATGGTATCGGCCTGTGGTTTATTGGTAAAACCAGCAAAATGAAAGGCACAGAGCGAGCAGTCTTCCTCAAGGCAACATGACAAAGACTGCATCAGAGCTGGGGATATGGCTCAGTGGTATTTATGTCTGCCCGTTAAGCACAAGGTCCTGAGCTCAATCCTTGGTACTACAAAAAAAAAAAAAAAAAAAAAAAAAAAAAAAAAAAAAAAAAGATACTTCTTGTTCAAACATTATCTTCCGCAACAAAGAACTAATTTATCCAAGGTCCATGGAGGGGTATGGATGTGACACGGTCTTCCTCCTGTACTCAGGATTCCTCAGTGACTGCTAAGGCTAAGGCACACTACAATACAACTGCATCCACTTCAGAAAGAGTCAGGAATCTTCCTTCCTAGCAAGGCTTCACCAAGGCATCATGAAGTTTAAAGCAGCATTCATGGAGACTAAGGTAAAGTCCAATTGAAGATTCTCTGCAAACTAAAAGGCAAACCAGTTGTGACTAAGACACTACATTTAATTGATTCAGCATTTACCAAGTATACCACACACTATTTTAAGACCCAGTTTCTCGAGGAGAAGCAGGGGACAAAAGATAGAAAGGCAGACAAAACACAAGATTGAGCCACCAACAACCTGTAGAGCAACATGCCTAAGTTTTATTGTGACTACTGTGATACATACCTCACCCATGACTCCCCATCTGTGAGAAAGACACACTGCAGTGGTGGGAAACAAAAAGAGAACGTGAAAGACTACTACCAGAAGTGGAAAGAAGAGCAAGCTCAGAGCCTAACTGACAGAACAACGGCTGCATTTCAACAAGGAAAGATACCTCCTACTCAGTTCTCTGCTCCTCCCGCAGCAGGGGCCCTGGTCCCACCTCCACCCAGTCTCCGGGGTCCTCCTCACCCTCATATGATGCCAGCACCTCATATGGGAGGCGCTCCCATGATGCCAATGATGGCCCCCTCCTCCCAGGAAGATGCCTGTTCCTGGAATGAGGCCACCCATGGGGGCCACATGCCAACCATGCCTGGCCTCTAATCATGGGACCACAGGCTCAGCCCACGATGGCGCCCACCTGGTGAGGAAGACTCAACCAGACAGATAAAGTGGAGGGGTGGCCTTTCTGTATCAGTTTTATGTTATTTTTTCTGCTTCACCAGAGGATCATGGTGCCAGAAAGTTTACTCAAAAGAGAATCAAAGAGACCACTGTGACTTCATAATGTAGCTTCTGGGATGTACTGAAGATTTTTCTAAGCAGGAAAAGGATGTATCTCCACTAAAAAAACTGTAGCAGTAGAGAGGTAGGTTTGGAATAGGAGGGATACAGGGAGGGGCAGACACCAGTTATGAACATTGCCAAACAATATAAGAATGAAGAGAACATGTTTTGTGCAAAGAATAATAGGCAAAGGACAATGACTGAGAGAAATGTTTTGTATGTTATATATTCCAATCTTCTTCATCACTTATCAAGGTGGATCAGAATCCACATTGGGTAACTGTTCACTTAATCCAGTAACTGGCCTGACCATAGGAAGGGGAGTTTAACAAGCAGAAGGATAAAGGAGTATAGTATCTTATTGACCTATGACTTCAGGTGAAAGTTGTTGAAATTTTGAAATTTAACTAATAACGAAACCATCCAGTTCACAATGGATACAAGGTTTAAATAAGGTACTTCTCCAAGGAAAACAGGAATGGGCAACCAACACGGGAGATGCTCTCTATCATCAGGCTCTAGTTCTAGTCAAAGCTCAGTAACCTAAGACCCTGAGAACATAATAAGCCTTGAGAACCCATCGCACTCTAGTGAGACAAACTGAAATTCTACAGGGATCTTGAGCATTTACAATTTGAAATACATTCACATATATGTACAAGGAACAATGGAAAAGGGTTGTAGCTCATACATTGTGAGTACTGTGTTTACAACACACTCATTGCAGATACCGCATGAAACACAAACAGAAATAAGAATTGCCCCTTCTGTGCCTCTAGCCTCCTGAGTCCCCCTACAAGGTGCTCCTGGGCTTAAGCATCCCTGAAGTACTTGGCAATAGGTGTCAAATCAACATTTATTTTCAATCCAGAGAAATTCTACAGGTTCAGGGAATCTCTAAAAGACAGAAGTCCACATGTGGGTGACTACAAGGGAGGAGTCTTTGTCTGAAAGAAATGAATTATTTCTTACAGTGTCCCCATGGAAAACTCAAACCCTGCACATGAGAACTGTAGGATCAACTCGCTCCTTAGGAATCCCCTGGTCTCCAACCAAGTGTAGTACTCTCCAGAGATTCAGAGATTCAGAGAGTTGCGTCTCAACAGAACAGAAATCACAGGTTATCCGAGTCCCTGAAACCTGGATTGTTGACAGAAAACACCAAGAATGGCAAATGGAAGACATGCAGGTACCATCTATCATGGACTATTTTGAACAACGGAAAACTGTGAGGAGAAATCAAAAACTACAAGCACTGTTCTATCACAGACATTCTGTACCCTGATACCTACAACACACTCACACAGGGAATAATACCATCTTGACATCATCACTGTGAGCAGGCCAATATATGAGCTGATTATGTTTTATAAGGATCACATAATCAGTGCCTGCTACATTTTGCTGCATATGACCTTACCGAAGTATACAATAGGCTTTGCCTGATAACTGCTACTATATTCTAGGTTGTGCACTGAGACAAATAATCCCTACTTGAGATAGCTGTATCTATAAAAGTGAAACTCCATTAATCTGCGAATTATTTGACAATGATACAAAATTACTATTAAAAATTTAATTCACCCAAAGATTAATAAGATTTAACCTAAGATCCTCAACTATCACTTTATTTCATTTTATAAAAACATAATGTTGCCTATCTCTTTGTAAAATGACACTGGATATGATAATATTAGCATACAAAAGAATGGAACAAAATTATCTCTGAAGAACATTAATTGCCCTTTTATAATTTAGAAAATGAACTAACTCTCAGTTCATGTCTAGCATCTGCAGAACACTATTGGGAATCACATAAAACAAAAAGGTCCGTCCACAAAGTCTAGAAAAGATAGACCATGGAATCACTCAATACCACCAGTGCACAGAGGTAAGCAGGGAGAGGCACTCTATTCAAGTCTCCAAGATCCTCTGCAAGCCTGGGACAATGCACCAGCACAGAGCGATGAATAAGCTTCATTGATAATGGTGGCTACGTCACGGCTGGCTGAACATTCAGTCCACAAACAGAAGGCTTCTGTATTTGCTCGAATCAACCATAGGAAAGTTTTAGCAAAAAGACTGTTATATTCAAATGGAAATCAGTACTTTCCAGCAAGAATGGACAATTAGCAGTTCCTTAAACTGGCACTAAGAGGAAGAGCAGGGAAATATACTGAAAAAAAAAGAAAAGATCTCAAACATCCAATATTCTAATGTGAAATAAAGGCTGTTATAGCTAGCATTTCAAAAATTTTATACAACAGACATAATCTGGATATTATGGATCTCCCACTTTTCAACTGACCTTGCTAGGCTTTACCCAAATAACCCTCTTTTGTAAGTCTCTTGCTTTACACAACTTTGAAGTGTAGCCCAAGCCAACACTGGTTAACTTAGATGATGTCCCTTAAACATTTAGCAAAGAAATTCAAAGTGTGACTATATACCATTTTACCAACATTTTTAATTGTTTACTCACCAGATCTTTATTAACACATTCCAGTAAATACCTCTCCAGGGTTTTCTGAAGTCACCCTGTATCCCAACTCAAAGCACATACACAAAATCATAGTCCAGGTGACCTAAGGATATACTTTCATGACTCTGATCTAGAGACTGTACAGCTCCAGTGGCACTGAAATAAGTTACAAAGACAACCTAGAGATAGAAAAACAGTTCTGGGAAGAAAACAAGCACAGGAAGTTTTAGCACAGTTAAGATATAATGACAAAAGCATAAACAAAGAAAAAATAATAATTTCATCAAATTAATAATGTTAATACTTTAATACAAGAAAGCAAAATAACAACCAACAGAATGAGAGAAAATCATACATATGATAAGAGACATATCCAGCACTGCAAAGAAATATATTTATCAATGGAAAAAAGCACCCATATAAAAATAGATAAAAGGGGTCTGGGGAGATAAGTGCTTGCCTGACAAGCCAAGGCCCTGAGTTTGATCTCTGGTACCACAAAGAAAAAAATGGGTAAAAGGTTTAAACGAGACATTTCTCTAAGAAGAACATGTGAATGGTCAATGAACACATGACATACTCACTATTAGTTAGCAGGAAAATTCAAAACCAAAGTGAGATACCATGTTAAACCCATAAGAATGACTACAACAAAACACCTGATAACTAAAAATGTTGGCAAGGTTATGAATAAAAAAGAACTCTAAAGGATGCTGAGAAGACTGTAGACAGCACTGCTACTTATAAAACTGTTTACAGAGATTCCACTCTTATGCAAGAATGAAAAATACAAGGCACAAAATTTCTACATATGCTTAGAGCAGTACTCAGGACACTGAAAATGGGAGCAACCTAAATGCCCACCAACTTATACTAGGTAAGGCTGTTTCTCCATGTATGCAATATTACTCAGCAACAAAGAGCAGTAATAACATTCTAACACATGAACAAACCCCAAAAACATACTAATTGAAAGAAGCCAGTCAAAACCAGAGTCCCACACAACATGACTCTACTGATGATACAAAGTGTTCAAACTGGAAACCTCTGTAGGGAAAGAAAGTGGATTAGAGGATTCCCACTTACTTGAAGTGGGTGGAGGGGTGATGCAGTAATTACAAATAGATACAAGTTTTCCTTCTGAAGCAATATAAATGTTTTAAAATTATGTAAAAGTAATGAAAGCAGAAACATACCAAGAAAATTTTCCACTTAAATAGTTAAGCCCTATGGCATGCAAATTATATATCACTACAGCTAGTTTTTTGTTTTTTTTTTAATTGTGACGAACAACCTTACCCCTTCCCAGAAGCAGCTCCCTAAGCTACTTGAAATCAGAAAGGGTCAGAAAAACATGAGGTAGAGCAATTATTCTCATTTCAAACTGGCCTGCAATTGTACTGGCTTAGGCAATACCAAAGAACCTAACATCTTAGGTACATGTGGTGTGCTACAATAACATCAAATTCCTCAGAAGTGTCAGAGTCTAGTGGAGATGCTGCCAATTTTTATTCTGTTCACTTTAAGAAACATTGACTGATGTCTACAATAGGGAAAGGCTATGTTTAAAATATAAAAAGTATAGTGGGTCCAATATCCAACTGGTTCATAGCCAATTAAGTCTTTTTTTTTCTTTCTGATATGGGGATTAAACTTAGGACCTTGTGCTTGCCACGCAAGTGCTTATTCTACTGAGCTATCTTCTCAGCCTGCCAATTAAGTCTAAGAAAGGTTTGTATGCACATGATTCCCAGTCCAGTGCAATGTATGCACATTATAGGAGTAAGTTTGAGACAGAGAAACAGTCTGAAGAAAGAAACTGTTAATTCTGTCTGAAATGACTATACCAATCTATTTGTCTGTTATACTATAACAAAATATTTGAGGCTGTGTAATTTATAAAGAAAAGGGATTTGTTCAGATCTAAGCTCCATTTGCATAACCCTGAAATACTGGCAAGAACCTTCCTGGCTGTGTTACATAACACTGTACAAAAACAGAAAGAGAGCTAGCCATGTGCAGAAGTGGCTAAGTACATATAGATTGGTACCAACCCACTCTCAAAACAGTTTGCTCTTCCAAAAGTACCAGCATTTGTCTCCTCTAAAAGGATGGTTCTGTGACCTAATTATGCCCCAGCTTTTAAACCATCCACCTTTTCAACACTGTCACATCAGGGCTCAAGCTTCCAACACATGAGCCTCTGAGAACACACTAGAACCATACTCCAACCATGGCAATGAGCCACTACAGTTTCATGGGAATAATGGTGCCTAAGCAGAGCTTTAAAGGATCGGCAGACAAAAGGGAAACAATTCAGGGAGAGGCATGGAGAAGAAAGGCAAACCTCAGCCAGGGTAATGAAAAGGAGTATGAAAGGGCCAAGAGGCACAGAAGACTGAAAGATACTCACATAAGATAAGCATCAAGAAAGAACGTTAGTTAAGTGTGTTAGCTTCCTGTTATTATAATAAAATACTGGTGATTATTAATTTATAAAGATAAAAAGGTTATAATGCCTAACAGTTTTGAAAATTGCATTCCAAGATTGGGTGGGCTCACTGCTTTGGGTCTCTGCTGCGTGTGCCACAAGGCAATGGTGACGAGCACATGTGGAACCCATGGCTCACCTCATAGTCAAGGAGTAAAAGAACAAAACAGGTCAGGAGTCCCACAGTCTGCTTCAAAGTCTTCCACTAGACCCAACGACCTAAAGATTTCACCACCTCCCAACCCCTTAACACATGGACCTCTGGAGAACGTTTATCCAAACCACAACCATGAGTCAGGGACTTAAGCCCAGAATATGGGTACGTGACATATTTAAGCCTTCATGTGAAAGGTAACAGTAATCTACTGAAAGTTATTAAGCAAAAGAAAGAAGCAGTCATATGTAGTTTTGGAACAACATTTGAGCAGATCTTTTCAAGATGATGTACTAGGATGAGGGCTCTCCAGAATATAGGTGCCTAAGTAATTACTTTTAAGATGCATTGTGTGAAGTTTTCTAAAGTAACTCATTTTAAAAATGAATGAAAACAAAGTTCATATGGGTGAAACAGGGGTAGAGGGCCTGGATCCCCTTCTAGGTCCTATCCCCTTAACCTCCACCACTGAAGAACCCCAACACTCTGCAGAAGATGGTGTGGGAAACTTTGGACTAAAAAAGGTAATAACTGAAAGCCGGAAATGATGAAACTTGTTCAATAGCCAAGGAAAGTGACTGGAGATTAAAATACATATATATGATGGAAAATGAGGAGAAGAATCCAGAAAGCTGCAGAGAAGCACAAAATTTGCAGGGATTCATAACCAACCAAATGCTGTGAAAAGGAAATCTAGCTTGAGTAAAATAGGACAACTTTATTGATAAAGACAGTGTAGTATAATTCTGAGCTCTCCAGCAGCTATTTTATAATTAATAATTCTCAAAATTGAATTTTTACGCCTGCTGCAACTCTCCACCTGCCATAGTGGCCTCAGTACTAGACCAATGGTGGCGTCTGAACCAGAGACCTAAGAATCATCTTTGGCACGTGCTCCCCACACTCCTATATTCAATCTGTCACCAAATTCCGCTATTCTAACTCCAAAATTTGTTGCATTTATCCCACCATTTCTCTTTATTGCCACAGCCACCAGCCTCATTCTTGCTACCACTGTCTCATACTTCGATCTTCCCAACAGCCTCTCAGTCTCTCCACTGCTATTCTTCAGTCACCTTAATCCATTACACACCCAAGAGTTACAACTTTAAGCCATAAAGCCTTTCAATGGCTTTCAAATAAAAGAAAATCTAAAGACTAAAGAATATAATTTGTTTTTCTTTTTTTTTATCCTGGAATATCCTGTACATAGTTGTCTATAGACAATATGCTTAAGAGGAGCAAGGAGGTTAATTTCATTTCAAGCCTGTTGCCTATGGTTAGAGGATACCCAAAGAGCTGCCTGAGGCGCAAGTAACAGTGCAGACATGGCATCTCCGCTGAGCTTTGCCTTTGCTGTTTCAGGAGCAATGTAAATAGCTTTATGGACAGTAAACAAGGCTAAGACTATTATAGATCATCACGACCTAAGGCAATTTGCTTGAAGGGAGCTCAGCTTCTTAGAAAAGATTACAGTGTCTCTCTAATCTGGAGGTCTGCATGTGTAGTTAGGGCTAGGTAAGCATTTCAAGGACAACAGAAACTAGCAATCAAGCAGCAGTTCTATGGTCATAAAAGGGAAATTTTTGCAGCAAGACCTGTGACTTAGTCACTTCCTGCAAACTATTTTTTTGCAACATCTCTGCCCCCCTGCCCGTGATATCCTATCAATTTCCAAATGACATTTTTGCTAATTCATCATAAATCTTACCTGACTCTGAGGACATGCTGGGTGGTCCCCAAGAGTTCCATCCCAACAATACACCAGGCAGTTTCTCAGCCTGGGAAAGTTAACATGAAAATTACCTTCATTCCTCTTCTATTGACCCTAGACAGCTGCTTTGGTGTGGGGCTGCTAGAAAGACTTCCAAAAAGTAATAAATCTAAACTTTATTATGGCCTTCCTATGCTACTGTGCAAAACCATTTAATATGAAGTACGATGCATGACAGATGTGGTTACCATGGAGCTTCTAATATTCAAGCCTTGTTTTTCCAAAGGCAGATGTAAGAAGACACCATTACAGACAATATCTTTCTCTTTCTTAATTTTCCCCAATATTAGCATCTCTTAACTACTGTTTGAAACTCAAGTTCAGAACACTAGTGGGGGCACATATGCCTATTTTTACTTTTAAACCAACACATAAAATAATTAAATAAACATTTTCTCTTAGAACACACCTCTGAGAACCTCGGTCATATCAGGGAGCAGGTACAACAGTCAGTAAGTGTAAGATTAGTCAGCTTACTACCCAGTCATTTGATTTATTATTCTAGTAATCAGCAACACAAGCCTGGTGACTTTCACAATCCTAATGTATTAAACTGATTTGTGTTTGATTTAGCTCCATTTATATCTGTAAAGGACAACTTTAAATGCAGGAAACTGAATTGCATAAAGAACATAAACAGTACACTCTTCAAGATTTTTACCAGCTCTGTATATAGCATTACCTGATTAAATCTTAAGATGAAACATCCCCAATGCTTTAAAGGGAAAATATAGCAGGTAAAATATCAAACAGGCTTTAACTGACAGTGAATAAATATTATCTGTCTCTGTACTTCGTTATTTGAAAACAAAGTACTTGCAAATAGTACTTTTAAGTATTTTGTATTTTACTATATATAAAAAGAAAATCTCTGGTTTTTGAATAAGTACAAAATAGCAGTCTCTTAGGCCCAGAAGCAGCTCAATGATAGAGCATTTGCTTGGGATGAACACAGCCCTCAGTTCACTCTCCAGCATCAAACATAAATAAGACTTTCAATCACTAGGTAACTGGATAAGCTTTTCATTAAAGTGAAATCTTCATTTCAATCTACTCTTACTCCCCAAAGCACATATTCAAATTGGACAAATGTTACTTTATTTTATATAACAAACTTCACATATGCAAAATAATCTATGTGTATCACGTTAGCATGGTTTATAATAAAAGACTAGAAATTAAGTGCCTATCATACAGGAAATATCACAGTATATTAATATAATTAAATGTTAGGCATAATTTATTTTTAATAAAACAAGGAGATGGATATAAAGGTCTTCTGTTACTTGCATAAAAATATGTAACTATATTTGACTATAGGTGTTTAACATTTATAATAACATATGCTTAAAATGGCTCAGCATGTGTCCCCTTAATTGCACCAGCATAATCTTAAGAGTTCATTTCACTTAAATGCTTTCTATTTTTCATCAACAGTTGAAACAGCAGCTGTAATAAGTTCCTTTGTTTTATCAGGGCTACAAGGAAATGGCCACAAAATTGTGAAGTCTTGACATGTTTCATAAGAAATGTATAAGAAAAAAATTGAAAATATTCAATTTTTCTAATCACACTGTAAATCACTTGCTAAATAAGTCAAAATACCTCACTCATAATGCTATATTAAATTAAATATTAAAAATAACTTTATGGCCTATAATCCCAGCTACTCAAGAGGTTAAACAGGACTGACAGCACAAGGCCAGCCTGGGCAACTTAAGAAGAAAGTTAGAGATGTAACTCAGAGCTCCCTAGGTTAACAGCCAGCACAAGGAAGGGAGGGAGGGAAAAGGAGAGGGGAAGATGATTAAGAAGAAGGTGGGAAGAAAGAAAAAACAGAAAGAGACAGAGGAGAGGGAGAAAAAAAAGAGTGAGGAAGGGGGAAAAGCAGGAGGGGGGGGAAGAGAGGGGAACAGAACAGAGAGGAGGAAAGAAGAAAGGCAGGCAATTGTAGCTCAGTGCTTTCTGGATTAATATTTCATATCACTAACTAAATAAAGACATAAACAAACAACCAAATACTTTATAATGCAGTACTTAATACCTTCACCTCCTATTATCTTTTGGAGACCCAAATAACAGGATGCTTTTCTCTTTTTTTTTTTTTTCTTTTCTTTCTTCTTTCTCTTCTTTTTTTTTTTTTCAGTACTAGGATTGAACTCAGTTTTGCCACTGAGCTATCTCCCCAGCCCAAAATGTTTTTTAAAATTAATTCTTGGGGCTGAGGAGATGGCTCAATGGAATAAGGGTTTCCCTGGCAAGCACAAGGGCCTGAGTTCAATCCCCAGTTCCTCCAAAAATAAAATAAATTCTTAAGAAAGTTCTTCAGAAATAGGATCCTGGGTCAAAAAAAGTTGAGAACAAAATGTCATCTAGAACACTGGTGTCCAACCCTCATACACAGCGGCTGAGGAAGAAGCAGCATAAATCTAGAAACCTGAAACAAATAACAAAGTTGGCCTCTCCACTCATTCTCTAACCTCACATGGGCGGTCCTGCCATCGATATCCAAGTAAATTACAAGTTCTGCCACATGTTTACCTCTCTCAAACTCCTACTCCCATCTTAGCTTTTCAACTCTTGATGCTTTATAGTTTATAACAAGAAACTGGGGCTGGAATCTGACAATCTTCCATCCTCTAGAACAGACATTTCTTTTTTTTTTTTTTTTTTTTTTTTTTTTTTTTTTTTTTTTTTTT